>OW121799.1:1480000-1795000 GCA_933228885.1 Leistus spinibarbis
CTTCAATACCAATCCAGACACTTCATCTCATCGTCCATATATTATTATCAATAACAATTCAACAGATTTTTCTCGAATAATAATAAAAACCCCTTAACCACAAAGTATTTTAATTGAGCTAAATACATATTTCGACAACTAAGTTGTCATCATCAATAGCAATAGGAGTATAACGTAATATCTCTGGCTAAGGCAAAAACCAAGAATGATGTGCTCTTTACCAGGATATCAAGGTTACACATTTGTCTCCCTTCACACATTGATTCATACTAATTCATACTGCATATACCTCAACATTAATACAAATAGGTAGAATACACAAATATCAATACGTTATAAATTAGCTATGAACTTCACTTCAAATAATAAATCACAGCACTTTTATCACTCACTAAATCACTCTCAATACACGACCTATCTCACTGATAGATAGACTGTAAATGTAAATATTTTTTGATTATAAAAATATAATATTAGGAAATAATAATCCAACAGAAACAATATGAAAACCAAGCTTACCTTATATAAATGAATGAGTTGAAAATTATACCAATACCAATCTGTAATGGTTTTGAAGTACTAACTATCAAAACTAACCAATTCTCTACAGAAATATTCTGAAATGTCATTTGTCTAATTCAGACCATTTTGTTTTCTTGTCGAAATATGGATAGGCGCAGATGATACGATTAATTAAGCTACATTCGAATCCATGACAGCGTAAACAAGATTCTTAAAATTTTCGGTAGTGGTTTTCTCGTAACTGGTACATTTATTGAAGAAACTTTTCAAACAAAAGTTATGCAAAATATTAATATATTTCATTTTGAACATAACTATTTTTGCCGTAAGTGCAGCCGTTCTAGAGATATTGGAGATAGAACAAAAAATATCTCATAATTTTACGTTGGACAGTTTCGGCTCTAGAACGTTCACATACACACACACATACTCACACACACACACACACCCACACACACACACACACACACACACACACACACACAGACGTCACTCCGAAAATAGTCACATTCGATTCTGGGAAGCTCAAAACGTGTATATCCATTGAAATCTCGAGTTCGATTTTTTTGGTGATCCCTATACTTACTTATAACTCTGTAAAAGAAAGTAAAAACTCAAATATCTTATTTACATAGTGATACCTACACTTGTGACAAATTTTATTATTTTCAAAACGGATCAACCATGAGTTACATCATTTGTTTCTTGTTTATTGAAAACAAACAAGCATTACATTGACAGTTATCTGTATGAATTAATATTTAAAATATTGATTTCCTATTAGAATAAATTGTATCAGGTAAATTATTATAGAATCAATTTTTATTATATATTTGCTAACATAATTAAATAACAATTTCAGAGTTTTACTGTGGAGTTTGACAGTTTAAGAGTGAATACGATAAGTACTTCAAACACAGATCCATTATAAATTGGTATAATTATCCAGTTATTATTAAGTTATAGTAATTTAATTTAAATTTTCGTTTTATATTGGTCAGCAAAACATTTTGTTATCACTTAAGGTGGCATTCACCTTTAGCGGATTCAAAAAATCGTTTTTTTTTTTGCAGAATCGGACACTTTGCAGTGTTGAATATGGGTTTCTGAAGCCGTTTTTCGAAATTCGAGTTGGAAATATGTGAAATTGCGATTTAAACAAAACAATGTTTTTGCTCAAACACGGCGTTTTCGCGCGCGCCACTCTGATGTTGAAACTTTAAACGCGTTTTTATCGAAACCATATTTTTTAAATTGCGCGGTAGAATATCTCGACAACGAATTAACCGATTTAACTCTCAATAAGCGCATCTTAAAGGTAATAAAATTCTCTAGGAGTTGATTTTCGACGAAGTGTGTCCGACAATTATTAATATTTTTTAAGGGCCCGCCAAAGGAGAAAAAAAGTGGCAAAAAATTACATTTTTCGTACGGTGGTCGCTATTTTGCTAATTATGGTCCAAATGTACCACCCGAGGGTCAATTCCTAGACAAGTAAATATACTTTAAAACCCTTTTTTTTTTCAAACAACTGGGATCAGTTCCACTGAAAATTATTTAACCGGAAGACGTGCTTTCAACGTTCAAATATAACATAGATAATTTTTTTTTAACGTGCATACACAAAATAACATGCACGGATTATTTACAATAATTTGCAATCATAATTTTTTTAAATAATAAGAAAATAAATTCCGTCTGATTTTATAACATGTTCATTAATCTTTTTAACATAATTTTTTGAAAGAGTTTGGCATAAGTGGATTAAAAAATTCTTATTTACAAAATTCCCAACACTAATTAAAAGTACAATGTGTCGCTGATATTCTTACTAATAATCTTTAAATAAAGAATGTAATTAGCAACGTATATTAAAAATCTGTATTAGCTCGTAATTTTATTTCACACATAAAACCTAGTATTGGTTATTTCTTGTGAAAGCATTTTATTTCGCTTTTCGAATATTTGAAATATCTCCATCATTTATTTTACATGGTCCATATTTTCACACCACAATAAAAAGTAATTTTAAATCCGGGAAATAAATCTGTCGTATTTATTCAAATTTCATTCGATATTTTCCAAGCAACCGTTCATATCTGAACGATTTTTTTGTTTTGTTATAAAATAAAGGTGCACGTACAAGAAAAAACTAATCCACTTTTATATACGATTACACGAACGAACACATAAATCTTATTTCATTTTTTTCCCTTAGTAACCGCTGCCACAGTAAAAGCTAAACAAATAGCGTAATCTGAATCGTATTTGAACTCTAACAAATGCAGAAAAGATTCGACTGAAACATTCTGTGTTTTTGATTATTTTGTTGTTATTTACATTTTATCATGACATATATACGACATAAACCGTTTTGTACAACTTATTGTTAGTACCTACCACATGAGGTTTCAACTCTCTTCTTCATTTCAATCTATGCAACGCACATATTTGTAGATTTATTTCTCCTATTTACACAAGACTAATAGGCAAACGCGAGCCATGAATTCCAGAAAAGAAAATAGCGGAAATAATAAACCCGAAAATAGAGCAATGAATTAGCGACAATAGCATTACATTTGGTATACGTTAAAATGAAATGTATCGATTTCCAACTTGTACGGTACAGATATATTGTTTGGTCGTGTGTCGTGTTACACTCACGGTTCATAATTTTTTTTTTCAAAAACAGTATTTGTCTCGTCACTCTTATTACGAAAATGTATATAATATATATACTTGGATTATGTCGTTCGACCAACTATGCGAACGTACGTCTTCAGTAGGTATCAGGTTGATTTTAATTAAATAATCTAGTATACAAATCATTTTTATGCTTATAAAGTTCTCATTGCAATATAAAACCAATCATCTGTTCCTCCTTATTCTGCTCTAGACGATTTATGAAGATTTTAGTAATTTTTTCAAAAATATAAAAATATGTTATGAAGTATATATATATAAATATATATATATATAATATAAAAATAAACCCGAGAGTCAGAAAAGAAAATTAATATTAAAGAAATTTTTATTTTGTTCTTTGAGTTGATTGTACGGATGATTGCGACAATAAATTTTGTATTCCAAGAATTGCTATCGTATTCTTTATTGCTTTTATTGTTTTCTCTCTTCAAAAATATGTGGTTATAATTAGGTTTTAATTTTGTTTTTAACTAACTAAATAGAATACGGCGAGCAAAAGGCAATGGCGCCTGCACCTATACTTGTTTGCCATGTGTTTGTGCTAGTTTTAGTTAAACTTGGCAGCACCTTGATTCCTGAACAAAATATTTGACCAACAAGATCGTAATTAGAGCAACAAATTAGCGACAAAGGTGCACTAAATAATGATATTTTGTTTGCTCGGGATTGAACTCATTATATTTAAACCAAGCAGCGTCTTATTTGCCGATGAAAAAGAACAGCAAAAACAAGAAAGGAGCAATTAATTAGTAAATAAGGGCATTAAATTATGGTATATCTTTTTGCATTTTACTTCAGACTAATTCTATGCCTGATTAAAATTTAATTTTTGTTATTTGATAATTTGATTCAAAATGGGTCAAAAGGAATTTAAAAAAAAAAGAATAATTGCTTTTTTGTTGTGGGTGAGTTACACCCCAACTCAGGGGGTTCAAAGAATAATAATATAGTGACTTTTGGAATGTGCAGATTGTCGAATTCTACTTCAAAAAATTCCTCTAACCTTAATTTTTTTGAAAGATAAATATAGAAAAACTGACATCTGTACTGTTTTGACCTTAAAGATGATTAAAAGACCTTTAAAATACTTTTTTTTATGCTATTTAGCATTAATTGCGAAGGACCGAATTAAGGAGCGCGCCTCATTTTAGCGCACGTATCCTAAGTCGTTGGACATCGCTTGCACGTATTTAATTGTGTAAATATTTAATACCCTTATTATATCGGGATTATTAAGAGTGGAATCGCGAATTTTTAAAATTCTGAGTTTTGATTCGTAATTAGCGACCACAAAAACATATTCATGATTTTTTTCAATAACTAACTCAGGGGTTGATTTCACCCTCTTAGGGGTAAGAGCACACTTTTATATTTTAATATTATGAAGTTATTACCCTAAAGTTTAAGAGTTCGCAAAAAGAATTAATTTCGAAGCAGGTATAGAAGTAGTACGTAGTTTGGCTAGTATTTGATACCAAGTGACTGTACGACTTTAATTAATGTTAACAACGCCCTACTTCCTGAAGAAAGGGTTGGAGCAACAATATCGAGAATGAACCAACTAATTAGCAACAAAATAGCACTAATTCATGGTATATTTATAAAGCGATTGTGCCCATGTGATTTTTCTAGCACAATAATTGGTAGTAATTCATAAAGCGAATGAAGCTTTGGAGAAACAAATTAAACGGTTAAGAAATTGGTCCAGCATTATATGCGAACATTCATTTTAACAGAATTAGGAAATAAAACTAAATGCATTATGCTATAGCGAGTAAAACAATAATCAAACAAATAGTGGAATAGTTAATATCTAGTAAAATATCCAATGGAACCCATTTTGCGTGGGATACTTAGTAATTGTTTGGCGTACCGTTACTTGTATAATATTTAATAGTAGCCTTTACACCTAATCCTGTTTATTGGTATATAGACATGCTACATGGAATCGAAGGGCTCTTGCGGCAGATGGCGACTGTTAATCATGTTTTTGATTGTCTCAAAGCTTTTGGCTGTGAAAATGTTTTTGCAAATATATTGTGAATGTTTACAATTTATTTAATATTTTGTTAAACTTTCGATATTCAATTTTAATTAGTGTCTTATGGTGGAATTTTGATCTAACCTGTAGACCTGTAAGACTGTTCTATAAATATTTAAGCGTTTATTGTTTCAAAGTTATTATATTTTGCAGCTAAAGACAATTACCGAATTTAATAGAAAAGAGAAATACCCTCAAGCCGACTTCATAGAAAAAATATCATATGCGAGGTGTAGTTATATCCGTTAAAAAATTGTGAAAAAATTCGGAAGCGTTTGAACGTATAGAAAGCCATGTTTCATATCAATTGCTATGAAACATTGTTTTCTAAACGTTCAAACGCTTTCAGTTTAAGGAGAGTAACATGTTATTATTCAATTTTTAAGTATTTAATATGAAATAAGTGCATATTATTGCCTAATTTGCATATATTTTTAGCAAATACCTGATTCCGTCCATTTATTTTCATTCATAGTTAATATTTTCAGCAGTGCTTTTTGAAAATATGAGTTGCGGTAATATTCTATAGTTGGTTAAATTATAATAACTGCAAGTAAGTAAATATAATTCTGATTATTAGTGAAATAAAATCTTGAAGAGATAATTCAAACATATTTAGAAACATAATTAGTTTGCAACTTTATTTTTTATTTTTGATGGCACAATCCATTGTATTTTAGCATATAACTAATTATCACTTATAAAACTGCCGTGAAACTGCAGCAGTTTATTACTGCAAATTTCAGAATCTAGCCTGATTATTTAATTATTTAATTCAATTTAAAATTTAATGAAATAACGATCGATTAGTTAATCTCAGCATAGTGATCTAAAAACAAAATCGCGTTCAAAAAAAGAACTCGATTTTTTCTTTATTATTATTAGCGATGTGGTAATTTGTATTACTATTATAGTCAAACGATACAAACTGAAGAAAAACCGTGTAATTATTATTAAATTACATTAAATTACATGAAAATCAGTCAAAACTGACCTATTTCTGTATACCATATAGGCACATGGTGCCCACGGGTGACCCTAGTGTACATAGATTTAAGTATATACACAGAAAATTTCATGTCAATCCGACAAATATTCTCGAAGTTACACGCATATTTGTAGAGATTTACATTGAGTGACTGTAGTAGTGCGACGCTATTCCCATATTTATGAAGAGTAGTCAGTCTAAACAGCCAAGCGTGCGCGCTCGTTTATACTTTCTGTTGGGATTTTTCCATGAAAATGAAGTGTAGTAGAGAATGGAGAGCATCTTCCATAATGCAAAAGTCGAGATCATAGAAGAGAAAAAAATGTTGTTAATCCAAAAACAGCTGAGATGTACGAAAGTAAACTTAATGCTATTGAATTTGGAATTTAATTTATCTACAAAATCATTAATATCATTTTTATTACTATCAAAAATTGCAAAAATATCATCAACATATCTTACCCACACCCTAGGAAAATATGTAGCTGATTCTTTGAAATCCATTTCAAATTTACTCATAAATAAGTTTGCAATAAAAGGTGATAAACAGTTGCCCATAGCTGTCCCTTCATGTTGTTTGTAAAAATTTCCTTCTACCTGAAAGTAAGTCTGAGACATGCAGTGTGTAGTTAGTTTTATATATTCATTGACAATATCTGGGTTTAGATCGTTTAGAATTAACAGTTCTTTTAAATATGTAAGAGCCTGAGGGATGGGGACACTTGGAAATAAAGAGCAAACGTCAAATGAGACTAAAATTTCACCTTTTTCTAAAGTTAAATTTTTAGTATGATTAATAAACTCCATTGAGTTTTGAACTGAAAAATCATCTTGTTTAATAGGTAAATTTTTAAATTCATTAACGAGCCATTTCGACAGTTGATAAGTTGGGGAATTTATACAAGATACAATTGGCCTCATACACCTTCCGGGTTTATGAATCTTAGGCAAACAGTATAATTTTGGTATTACAGGATTAGATATATTTAATCTAAATTTTATGTTCGGTGTAATTAAATTAGGACATTCCTTAAAAATGGATTTAGTTTGACTAATCATTTTAGTTAGTGGATTTTTAGATAGTCTTTCATAAGGACCCTCTGTAATCATTTGATTGACTCTATTAAAATATTCCTGTTTGTCTAAGATTACAATACTATTCCCTTTGTCAGCCTTCATGTAAAAGCAGTCTTTTTGTTTGAGTCCTTTAATAATTCGGAACTGTAAAGTGATGAGGCTTTTTCTTTGGATTGCTCCAAGTTGTTAATAATTCTTAATTTGCAAGCTTTTCGTATGAAATCTTTTGAAGACTCATCTAAATATTTAATTGAACATTCAATCCCAGCTAGCTATTGAATGTTCAATTAAATATTTAGATGAGTCTTCAAAAGATTTCATACGAAAAGCTTGCAAATTAAGAATTATTAACAACTTGGAGCAATCCAAAGAAAAAGCCTCATCACTTTACAGTTCCGAATTATTAAAGGACTCAAACAAAAAGACTGCTTTTACATGAAGGCTGACAAAGGGAATAGTATTGTAATCTTAGACAAACAGGAATATTTTAATAGAGTCAATCAAATGATTACAGAGGGTCCTTATGAAAGACTATCTAAAAATCCACTAACTAAAATGATTAGTCAAACTAAATCCATTTTTAAGGAATGTCCGAATTTAATTACACCGAACATAAAATTTAGATTAAATATATCTAATCCTGTAATACCAAAATTATACTGTTTGCCTAAGATTCATAAACCCGGAAAGTGTATGAGGCCAATTGTATCTTGTATAAATTCCCCAACTTATCAACTGTCGAAATGGCTCGTTAATGAATTTAAAAATTTACCTATTAAACAAGATGATTTTTCAGTTCAAAACTCAATGGAGTTTATTAATCATACTAAAAATTTAACTTTAGAAAAAGGTGAAATTTTAGTCTCATTTGACGTTTGCTCTTTATTTCCAAGTGTCCCCATCCCTCAGGCTCTTACATATTTAAAAGAACTGTTAATTCTAAACGATCTAAACCCAGATATTGTCAATGAATATATAAAACTAACTACACACTGCATGTCTCAGACTTACTTTCAGGTAGAAGGAAATTTTTACAAACAACATGAAGGGACAGCTATGGGCAACTGTTTATCACCTTTCATTGCAAACTTATTTATGAGTAAATTTGAAATGGATTTCAAAGAATCAGCTACATATTTTCCTAGGGTGTGGGTAAGATATGTTGATGATATTTTTGCAATTTTTGATAGTAATAAAAACGAAATTAATGATTTTGTAGATAAATTAAATTCCATATTCAATAGCATTAAGTTTACATACGAAATAGAGACAAAAGTTTCCTCCTACTTCCAACTTCCATTTCTAGATACTTTAGTCATCAGAAATAATAATAAATTAGAATTTGATATTTATAGGAAAGAAACCAACGTTAACCGTTTTATTAGTTCAGATTCATATCATTGTCATCAGCACAAAATAGCGGCAATCAATTTTCTTATTCATCGTTTGTTAAACTTCCCTTTAACAAAGGATAAATATGATAAAGAACTAAAATACATCAGAAATATTGGCACTTATAATGGTTTCTCTCCTAAGATTTTCAATGACATTTTACGTAAACAAAAACAAAAACATATAAGTAAAAATTCCACGACTCTTGTTACTTCATTAACATCTAAAAATCAAAAATATATTAAGCTCCCATTTCATAAGTACGCCACCAAAGGATTAACTGGCATATTCAATTAATTTAATTTCGGCATCTCCTATACTTCCAAAAATACCATTAAGAATCTTTTAGGTAATCCCAAGGATAAAATGGAAAATCAAGATAAGTCCGGAATTTATGAAATCCATTGCGATGAATGTGGAGAAAAGTATATTGGCCAAACTAGACGTGCAATTAAAACTAGATTTAAAGAACATATTGCCCATTTTAAACATAACCATCCTGATAAGTCTAGTGTAGCTCAACATATTTTTTCTACAGGTCATCCTATTACTACTGATAATTTAAAACTAGTGAGATCCGTGTCTTCAAATAAAGAATTAGATTCTTTGGAAAGCATATATATTTTTAAAAATTCAGATAAGATAATGAACTCCGACAAAGGTCCTATACCGAAATCGGCACTTTATGGTTTATTAGAAGACACGTCTCCCTAGGTTGACCAAGCGTAACTGCTGATTAGTATATATATAGGTAATACTTAGCTCATAAGTTAGTGTAACCTTGATATCCTGGTAAAGAGCACATCATTCTTGGTCTTTGCCTTAGCCAGAGATATTACGTTATACTCCCATTGCTACTGATGATGACAACTTAGTTGTCGAAATACGTATTTAGCTCAATTAAAATACTTTGTGGTTAAGGGGTTTTTATTATTATTCAAGTTATCAGCCACAGACTCCAAACTAATTTGTTAATATATAAGTTATATTAAGGTTACTAATTATAGTTGTTAATAATACGCCTTCCGCTGTGCGCCCACGATTGGCGGGCGGGATGCAGGCTATATTTTCAATCTTTAACATAAAAACCAACAATATTGTTAATTTTAATTATATTTGAAAATAGATGAACTAAAGAATCTCTTTAAACTATAATAAGTAAAAAGTTATGAAACATCATTAATTTAAAGAAAAAATTTCCCATTGTTTATGCATATAAAATTGATTTTGATTAATTTTTATTAAATATTTGTAATTCATCGAGGACAGTTCCTAATTAAGAACTAGCATGAAAAATTTCAAGTCGATTTGTTGAGTAGTTTTTTCTTAATCGCGACCGCCAATTTGAAAAATCTGAATTTGAGAAAATAGTGTTTAAACTTTTGATTACAAAATAGTACTAGTTATTAGAAATTCATAGCTAATCAGCCTTTCCTGCGGCATGCGTATTCTTCTTCTTCATAGATTTTTTTTTTCTTTTTTCGCAAACATATTCCCATAAAACTTTCTTTTGTGTGGTTTATTAGCGCGTTTAGTACTCCCATTACAATTTTTCGGACACATTTTATCGTGGAGTACTCCTTCACATGTATAAAATCGTCACACAACTCAGATTAAAACTATTTTGTCAATTAATTAAAGGATTGCGGCTCGAATGCCTCAGCGTGCGGTCATATACATGCGCGGCGCGCAGGTAAATTTAGGCCTGTATCTTCGAAATTACATTGAATTTCATTTTAATATTTCACAGACATATTCTCCAAGGTTCATAGCATCGACTTACCCACAAACAAAAAAATTGAAATTATCAAGTTATTCACATATATAATCCTACTCGGTTACCGTATATTGTGGTTTGTTGTGTTCCTAGGCAAGGGAACCGGACTACCCGGAGAAACTGCCGACCACCGTACCAAATTAATGCCCACTACTCCTCTAAAGGTACCAGAGAGATTTGAATTTTAAAGTACTTTATATGAATTTGTTCGCAATTTAAATTGCCTTTATTTTCTGAAGTCATTGAGCTCCAAAATTTGAAGCTCCCTTTAATACTATCTGTTTTTGAGTATATTAAAAAAAAGTTACAAATCACTATTTATATCAATGCCATTTTTATTTTCTTTTACGGAAGTAATAAGTAAGTCTTGTAATCATGAATAATTTCGAACACGTTTTGACTTTCCTTAAATCGAATGAGACTACTTTCGGAATGCTATCTATGAGTCAGTGTCTTCAAAAAATGTACCAGTTACGAGAAGACTACTACGAAAATTCTTAAATATCTTATTTATTTTGCCATGGATCTTTTCAATCAATCATATGATCTGTGTGTGTCAATGTTTTGACAGGAAACAAAATAGAATAAATTAGATAAATTACATTTCAGAGAGTATTCATAGGGAGTATTGGTTGGTTTGACAGTTTGTTTAGGGTAGTGACTACGTTGTTCAACATGTTAATTATTAATAAATAAATAAGTTTTAATCTACTAAAGTGATTCTAATTAATAATAACAAAATATCCTGACAAACATATTCAACCTCTACGCTTGCGCGGATTGGGGTAGGGATCCCTATCTTCTTACTACGTATCATTTTAAATATCAGTTGTTTATAAAAAGATTTTCTTTCTTATAAGCATCAGGGGTTTAGAAACATATTTTCTATCTAAATAAAAAATATATAAAGTTTCAACAAATAGTTTTTACTTTGAGCTGATGGCAATGGTGCCTGTAGCTTTACTTTTTTTAAGATGTATTTTTCTTATAATATAACGTATATGTTATTAATAACAAGCATAAAACATTGTTACGCTATAAATAAATATTATTTTTGTTGAGCATTTTCTGTAAATAAATGATCTTTGTCTTTTTACTCTTGTAAAGTATGTAGTAAAAGGCACTTTGTTTTTGTTTGTCTACAAAAGTTCATGACATCCATCCAGTAACATTATATATACAATTTATTCTCCGTCTCAGAGATGGCGAGACCATTATGCGAAACCTTTAAATACTCAATGTCGCAGTGTTAATAACATGGTTGTGGGACGTCCTAGCGAATAGTAGCATTTTCCTGCAACATTATATGTTTCATAATTAAGCTAGATGACAAAAATTATTTTAAAACAACCCTCGAATTCAAGTTGATTCATTAGGAAATCGCGTGACCAAAAAACCGTTATCGCTGTTCTTACCTATCGACACGCAACGTTCAAAAGCATAGCAGCCTAAAATGGAGCACTCAACATTTTAATACACCTGAAGCGATGATTTATGCGGTTTTATTATTATATTATTGCATGGTTATTGTTCTAAATTACCCTTGTTATGTTATAAAGTTTGCTGTGATTTTCGATCTCACACAGAAAAATATTCAATCTCAGCACTGTATTAAAACATTGTACGTTTTTATATGAATCGAATGGCATCGCACCTTGGTCTAAATATAATAAATTATACATTGAATAGAAATTAATTTCTACGGTTTAAAATTTTAATCTTATATATAAAAATATACTATAATTTTTAATTAAAATACGTATAATCGGTTGTATCCAACTCTTTCTTTTGCGTAGTTTTCATTAGAAATATATATTCTAAAACTGTAAAAAATATTTTGCGATATGTGCAGCCGTTCTAGTGATATTAGAGATAGGGCAAATAATGCATAAAATAAACGAGCACTTCCGGTTGAAATATCCTTTTCATAATAGGACGTATTCTATACTGGGGTACACAAATTATAATTCAAAACATCATACTTTTACATTGAACGGTATAGGCTGTATGGCGTTCAAAAACACACTGTAAAAGTAAAAAATGAAACAAAATTATTAAACAATTATCGTAACCTATCCATATCATAGTTACATTTAAATATTTTAATGACATTTTATTTCACCCAAATTCGATTATATTAATCCCTCTTTCGAACGATTAAAACTTTTAGATGTACATTTAATCACAATGATTTAACTTAAAAGTCTTCTGTTCTAAAAGTAATCGCTTAAATAGTGAAGACAAGTGTATTTATGTTCTTTTGAGCTTCACTCCAAAACGTAAAGAACAAAATTGATTAATTTAAAATAATACAATATTTTGTTGTTGTTTTTACTAAATGGTTTTGCACTGCAATAAATGGAAAATTGTGCTAATATAATTATGTTTACCACTAACCTCAAATTTAATTTAAAGATGGTCAAATATATTGTACTACACTGTAGTACTGGTAAAATATTAGCAGACGTAGAAATATCGTTAACAAACAACAGAGTATAATGGCCGTGGTTCGGCAAGGGTGTCCGTGGTTCGGCAAGGGTGACCACGGAATCTAGCTAGATACGCTAGACACTAACAGGTATGGGCTCGAGTTCCAAAACCAATTTCGTTTTTCTTATAAATGGTTTAGTTTTAGAGATATTTTTTCAAACAAACATATGTAAAACAATTATTAGTGTTCAATTCAAAATCAAACCATTTTTCTGTTAGTCCAGCTATTTAGGAAATACTGAAAAAACGACTAGAATAGAGACCACATTCTATTAGTGGGATTATGCTCAAATTCTAATGAGTTTATATAATGCTGTTTTGCGCTCAGTAGTTTTTAAGTATTGCGAGTTACATATACAGTCCCTGGCCATATTATTAGACGCACCTGAATTTTTTTTAAAGAAATTTTTCGATGTTCAGAAAAGAGCTATTTCCTATATTTCTACATGTCTTATAAACCATAAATATGTTCGTTGGATATAGCTTAACAATGACACACCAATTTTTAATAATAATAATAATGTATTTAATAAATTCTTACAAATATACTATGCAGTCGAAAATAGTTCACAATAACACTAATTTCTACACAAAAATAAGCATGCAATATATGTTATATTTATGTATTTTATGTGTCAAATCACAAATACACAGCGAGAAATTTTAACAACACAAAATCAAAAAACTTCGGCGACCAGTAATAAACAACACAGATTCATATAACAAATTCTGCTATATTGCAACTGATATGTAAGCGACATGTTATTGTGCTCATTTTATGGACCAATAGTATCTGAAGATATTTCAACCAATTCTAACGTAGTTAGAATGCGCTATAATATAACCCTGTTCCATGGAAGTCAAAATGTAAAGTGTGTTTAATAATATGGCCTGTACACCCACAGACATCATTGCGAAAATAGTAAAGTTGTACTCAAGAGACCTTGAAACTGCCTTTAAAGTTTACTAATCGATTTTTATTAAGAACCCTATAATCTATTTATATATATATATATATATATATATATATATATAAATAATATAAATTTATCTATTTATATATTGTAACGAAATTGAGACAATTTCGTAAGTATGGGCGATTCCGATACAGCTAGGTCCATCTGGGCTGCTTTTCGAGAACCACAAACGGTGAGTCAATGCCACAGGAACAGTCGCACCTATCCCTAAATACTCCCACTTTATTTAGCGCCACTTTCATTTTCTAACACGCTTCAAAAAAATACACGAACCGCCCCTGATTTATACCATGCATATGGATTGCACTTTAATCCTCTCGATCACGACATTTGATTTAAAAGTTTGATATGAAAATTATCAACAGTATTATTTACCAAGTGTTTATTATTTTTAACTTTGAGTGACACGATAAAAATATAAAGTAGTTTAATTTTACTAATCTACCTTTTCCATTAAAGAAAAAAGCCTATCTTTTTCCCATGCTAATATCTGTTAATTATTTGATGTATGTTTTTTGATTTTATATGGTTCTAAACCTACAGGTTATTCAAACACTGTGTGCTACACTCATGTAGGTATCAAAGAGTGCTGCCGATATGCAAGCTGCGATTAGAAACATATATCAATTTACTGATTATAATTTATCCTTGATTTATATATTATACGTGATTTAAAAGCATTGCTTTACTATTGAATTAGTTATATTTTCAATATTGAAGGATTATGTTCAAACTTCAAATTTAAAATTTTCTAATTTATTCTTCAACGGAATTTTTTGGTAAAGCGTTTATAGATACATTCAGGAAATTTGAAAATCTGAAGTTAGATTTTATTCATGATTTTAATTCTTCTATTAGTGTTATGTCCATGTACTCACATGGACATAAATATATAATATTTAGAAATATATATTTTCTTAAGTGACAAAAGTATTTATAAGTGGTCATATTCATGATGTTATACCTTAAATTATCCGAATAAATTGCCAATCTTATAAACATTGTTTCATTTTAGGCTACTCTGTATGATTCGTTTCCTTGCTTTTATAGGAATAAATTTATACGAAATATAAAGACTTGAATACTTTTTGTTGAATGCAAAGCAACGATGGTATATTCACTACCTAACAACATTATTGAGTGTCGCTTCTTGGAAGAAATACTGAAATGGCGTTGTTTCGCTTCTAAATACATCAAAATAACAATTTTTCAGGTGGAGCTAAACTTAAAAAATGGGTTGTGGCCAACGCGAAACTTTCTTTTACGTAGTTTTCATCAATATTTATTGATTATAAAAATATAATATTAGGAAATATGAATCTAAAGAAACAATATGAAAACCAAGCTTACCTTATATAAATGAATGGGTTGAAAATTATACCAATACCAATTTGAATGGTTTTGAAGTACTAACTATCAAAACTAAGCAATTTTCTAGAGAAATATTCTGAAATGTCATTTATCTAATTCAGACCATTTTGTTTTCTTGTCGAAATATTGACAGGCGCAGATGATCCGATTAATTAAGCTACATTCGAATCCATGACAACGTAAACAAGATTCTTAAAATTTTCGGTAGCGATTTTCTCGTAACATTTATTGAAGATACTTTTCAAACAAAAGTTGTGCAAAATACTAATATTTTTTATTATGAACATAACTATTTTTGTCGTAAGTGCAGCCGTTCTAGTGATATTGGAGATAGAACAAAAATGCATAGAGTAAACATGCACTGCCGGTTTGAATATTCTTTTCAAAAATAGGAGGTGCACAACTAGACCATATACAAGTCTTAAGTTTGAAGTCTCATAATTTTACGTTTGACAGTTTCAGCGTTCACACACACACCCACACACACACACACAGACGTCACTCTGAAAATAGTCACATTCGATTCAGGGAAGCTCAAAACGTGTATATCCGTTGAAATCTCGAGTTCGATTTTTTTGGTGATCTCTATACTTACTTATTACTTTGTAAAAAGAAAGTAAAAAGCAATTCAATTTGAAAATACTACAATATTTCAGTGATATTTGGATTATAGAACATAATGTATTTCAATTATTTGGCATTTTCTTGAAATGCCTTCCGTAATTTGTGACGCATGGTTTTACTTTAATTTAAAATAATGACATATTTCAAATTAAAACAAAGTACCTACACAGTACTGAAAATATAAGCTTTGAATTTTCGATACTCTTTAGCTCGTCGTACGATAGTACAATACAGCTATAGTATTTGGTCATGTGTCTGTAACATATTCGGATAAAGAAAAAATGTATTTACAAAAAGTGTTGGTCTCGTCTTCCTGATTATGAAAATGTATATAACTTATATCATTGGATTATGTCGCTCGCTTGGTCGCTCGTCCGTAAGACCAACTTTGTAGACATATCTCCTCTGAAGGCACCAGGCCGATTTTAATTTAATTTGATATACATATAATTTCCGCGCCCGTGATGTTCCCATCGCATTTTAAATCCAATCGTCTGTACAAGTCCGGAGTTATAGGGCCCAAGGTTTGGAGTCCTCTTAAATACTGCCACAGGCAACTTTTAAAAAAAATCATAAATTTTTACTAAAAATTGTAAGATATTTTATGTAGACAAAGATTTCCCCAAATTGTGAGCCCAGGAGATATATATAAAAAAAAAGGAAATTATATATTTCTATGTTATATCAAAAGTCTTCAAAATATTATAAGACAAATTATATATATATATATATATATATATATATATATATATATATATATATATATATATATATATAAATATATATATAAATATATATATATATATATATATAAATATATATATACTCGTATATATAATCTTTTTACAGATTATGAACTTGAAGATTAAAAAAATGTATTAATAATAATATTGAAATTTAAAATGCTGTTGGATGATTGCAACAAAAATTTTGTATTATACCAAATGCTATCACTTTCATTATTGTATATAATGTGATTGGGCTCGCCGGTACGTCGAGCTGGCATACAGAACCATAATTTATATTGCACAACAAATCTCTTTCTATTCTGAGATGCTTTAGTTTCGATTAGGGATAATAAGCTATCGATAGCAATTATCGACGGTATGGCCACTAGCGTACTATCGATACATTATTTTATTGCAGCGTTTCTCAAAATGTGGTACGCGTACCACTGGTGGTACGCACAGTTTCCCAAAGCGGTAGGCGACGATCAGTTGATTCTATTTTAGATTTTAGTTATGTAATCTTTTTTATAAATAATGCTGTTATGGATTTATTCCGTTGGAATAGTTGTTTACTTATTTTTGTATTTGAATTCAGATGTTAACATAGTTATTTTACTTTAGTTTTATGAACAATGGACTGTATTTTGTGAATATATGATTACCTACGACCTACTTCAGAGACCAAGCTCAACTGCCGCTAGCGTGCAATTGTTCGTTCCCCCACTCCTTTTACCACAGTCAGTGTTCTCAACTGTACCACAATCAGTATTCTCAACTGTCTAACGGATGCTTTTAAAAACGGTTGCAATTTTTACGGTTTTACCATTCTGAGACATAGCTCTATCCTATCCTAATATATTTTTTAATACTTCAGTGGTTCGTAATTCACATGTTTGGAACTCGAAGAAGAAAGTTTGAGAACCATTGTTTTAGACTATCTACAAATATAAATAATAATTCTGATTAGCAATATATTCAAATGATTTCGATTGTATTGTTAGTGTTCCCTTGTTATCAATCCTAGCAACATAAAATATACCTCGTCATTATCTAGATCTTTACCCTCTGTCAGCGGCAATTTTTAATATACACAGGATTTTTATTTTCTGTAAAATCACTATAATTGTTAT
The DNA here is from genome assembly GCA_933228885.1 of Leistus spinibarbis. Lineage (NCBI taxonomy): Eukaryota > Metazoa > Arthropoda > Insecta > Coleoptera > Carabidae > Leistus > Leistus spinibarbis. The sequence continues at coordinate 1,497,824 of OW121799.1, forward strand.
TGGAGTCTAGAATGCCATTAACAATTATAGTAAAAATACATACTTATGTAAAATTACATACATTCAGTAAATTCGCATATCCATCATTTACATATTTTTCAATTACATATTTCAGTAAATTTTTACATAAACATATGATTTTATCAATAATACGCTATGGTAAAATACACACCGTTTTTGTATAATGTTGCATAAGTAATTTGTAAACATATATAATTATGTGTACAAATTCTATACATTATTTAGAATATTACATAAGGTGTAAGTAATATTCCATAAATATTTGACAGTTAAGCATACTTAATATTACTTAAATGCTCTGTATACTAACATATAATTCTATACCAAATTGGAAAGGAAAAGTTAAAAGTTATACATAATAAAACAAAATTTTCATTTGAAATATATATTATATAATAATAATATTTGGTTTTTTATAAAAGCAGTTTATGGCGTATTTTGCGTCATACATTTGCAAAACTTAAAATTACACATGTGTTAAGGTAAATGTGTTAAACACAACAACATAACTCATTTAGTCCTAAAATTTTATTTAACACTTGTATATGCTTCTTTTTACTGAAAGAAATATACTGAAAAATGGCAATTAAATTATAAATATTCTGATATTCTTAAAATTAATGCTACAAAATAAACTAAAGATCATTTGTAAATAAATAACTTTCATAAATATTCAATATTTCAATTAATACCTTTGAATAAATTCAAAAGTAAGTGATAAATTATTAGGATATTTAAAAATAAAATTAGATATTAGAGAGAAAAATAAAAAATACAATAATTTTTTAGTGTATTGTACTAACCACTGTGATTCAAAATACATGGTGTTACAATTTTGATATTTTTGCACGTGTCATCTTTGTGTTGCACCTTTCTAAAATGATATTAAAATATGTTTTAAAAATAGATATATGCTTTAATTTTAAATTAGAACTTACATCCAGTAGATTTATCAAAGAATTTAAATTATCCTTGAAATGTTTGGTGAGTGCGTTCAAAAATGTTAAAAGTCATACTTCTCGTGCACAATTAGACGATTACGTTCTACCACTGAATATGTTTCACTGTTTGACAACAACCACAAGCTGCATCACGAAAACGATCGATATTCACTACATAAAAGACATCTGATTGGTGGAGACTACCGACAAAGAATGTAATTTACACAGCATTATGTAAAATTTACTTCATATTCATTTACCTTTTATATTTTGGAGATACTTCTACGGAAAACAGAAAGCCATTTAATTCATGACAACAAATTCAGAGCATTATGTGATTCATATTGTTGACATAACAATTCTTATGTAAAAATCTACATATTGATTACGGAAAAGTCATTTTAATTTCAAATTTACATAATAATTATAGAATATGAATTTTACATACGCTCTATTTATATTTTTACGTGCTGTATTATAGTAAATTCGCGATTTTATAGAATTTTCACTTATGTAACGAAAATTTATAGAAATTTACATTATACTATGTAAAAGTGTGTTTTACATAATAATTATAGTGTTTTTTTACTATAATCTGTATAGAAAATCAGTGTTACTTTTTACCGTGTATATATATATATATATATATATATATATATATATATATATATATATATATATATGTATATATGTATGTATATATGTATATGTAATGTATGTATTTATATATATATATATATATATATATATATATATATATATATATATTTACTTCATATTCATTTACCTTTAATATGTTGAAGATAATTCTACGGATAACAGTAGGTCTATGACAACAAATTCAGAGCATTATGTGATATACGAGGGCTGTCCGACAAGTACTTAGCCTCACCCGCCTATGGCGCCACTGTCGCAAGAGACATAACCTATTGTGTAGTACATTATCTTAGACGGCGACTGTTAAAATTTCAGCCGAATCGGACTCGTAGTTTTGGTTTTACCGCGTGTGAAAGCGGGAGTATCCGCAGATTTTAGAAAAATGGTAAAAGAGCAATATCGGTCGGTGATTCGATTCTTGTTTTTGGAAGGGAAATCGCGCAGCGAAATCGAAGAACGCGTAGATGCTCTATACGGCGACTCCTAGTCTCTGGTTATATATATGTCAAAATGTGTTGTGCGTCACCTACCCCCAACCTGTTTGAAGGCGCTGGCCTGGTACCCGCTGTGGAGGGGGATAATCGACAAAACGTCCAGCGAAGTAGCATAATTATATATTTACCGGTTTGTTGCCAGCGAAGCCCTGCCTGCCAGCTTTAGTGTTTGTCTTTAGGAGGAGCCCAACTTTTCGCTTCGTACCTCTGAAGGGATATGGTGGAGATTTAGTTTTATTCGACTTTCCACTCCTTCTCCCAATGCCATGCAAATCCCACGGCGGAGGCAATCTTTTCTAGATTCACACAACTAGTGTCTGTGGAGTACAATGTAACCTTCGAAAGGGTATGGTAGAGGCTGCGTTTTACTCTATCTCCCGATGCCGTAAGGTGACAACTAGTTTGTGAGGAGAGAGTCCTCTGGCATTTCCCGTATTTCCCACAGAAAGTCTGTGTGGTGCGGGGCCAGGTATACTAACAGACCTAAGCATAAGATCCTACCCTACAACCAACTGAGCGAACTACATACATCCAAATATATGAGTTGTTTAATATTTGGATTAAGGGAGACGAGGCAAAAACATTTTGCAATGGAATTTTTAGCTCACCGTACGAAGTATAAAAGCTAAAGCAATCGGCCGTGTCTCTGTAGCAAACTCGGATCAAAGAATTTCCTTAACAAAAAGTGTTTTTGTGTCTTGTCACCCTAATTCCAAAAATATATATAACCAAGAATCATAGATTTAATCTAATGTATGTTCTTCGATATAACTCATATACTTGTATGTTAGTCGTCGCTCGCTCGTAAGACCAAATTTGTCGCTCGTTGGGTTTCCCGTAATACCAAATTTGTGCCCTCTGCTCCTCTGAAGATACCGAAGCCATTTACACAAAAAATTATACACATATTACTTGGCATCCCATTTGAATCCAATCGCCCATATACTTCCGGAGTTATAGGGCCACAATATTTGGAGCCCCCCTTAGAAAAATACTTAAAACACCCAATACTTCTACACAAAATTCTAAGATATTTTATGTCTACAAGATATCATCATATTGGTAACCCAAATACCATTAAAAATAATAATTTTTAAATTTGTTCTAATTTTCATTTAATATACCAATAAAATCTACAAAATATTATTAAACTTTTTATGTCTATAACATTATTTAATATTTTCTGAGTTGAAGCACAGAATATATATATAAAATGTAATGTCATCTATTGCTGCTTAGATTAACTAATCTAGCCAGCAATAGATGGCATTATAATCACCGATTTTGTTATGCTCGCTACTTGTTTATCGCTGATTTTATCCAAACGGCGAGCTGAACGTTGTACCTAAGCTTGTTTGATCTGAAAATATTGCATACATACAACCATACCCTCAAATTATCTTTTACTAGCTTACAACGAGCTAATAATAGCAATATTTTGAATGTATGCCGCAGAAGTGACGGATCACAATACTTAATTTTATAAATAACGTATATGAATTAGTAAGAAACAGTATAACAGAATAACGATAAATTGATTTAAACTATTATAAATTTTCATAGCAACGTTACTAACATTTCCTTAATATAAAAGTTCCTTTGCAAATTGATATAGTATTCTTTTTTGAATTAAAATCATTGACACGTAGTTTTCTATCCTTAATTATCCTGGTGGTTGCATAACCTCTGCCTACGAGACATAGTACTGATGGAGCGCAACACCAAGTTATTATATCATGGCACAAAGCCACACATTAACTTTAAAATTGCAATGGAGCAAAACCCTATTTTCAATTATTAGGAGACTAGATGATACATTACAAATAATGTTGACGTGTGCAATTGTATAATCGTTACTTCCTGTATTGCGACATGCCACCCCTATTTATAGCTTTCCAGCAATGGTATATATGCTATTCCATAATGCTCATAGGAAATTTTCAATATCATTGTGTTATGACCAATTAGATAATGATCTCTGAATAAAAGTTGAATTGTGAAAAATCTTTTTTAAAGGAAGTTAAACAAATTATTAAAATGCAAAATGTCAAAATAAGGATTTCACATATAATTTAAGCTGGAATGGTCTTCACTCGACTACCTTATACTTACACTATCAGTTTAATATAATATGATATTTTGTTTTAAATTAGTCTAACTTTTTCTCTAACTCATACCATTTTCCAGATATTGTAAAAGTAGCCGTAATAAACTGTTTCTTCAGTTAATAATATTGATATAAATTGAAATAGGAGCTCCATATCCAGGCTATAGTCTTAAGTTCAATGTTTTATAATTTTACTTTCAAAAGTATTGCTTCTAGACCGTTCAGACACAGAGGGAGAGAAACACACACACAGACAACATTGCGAATATAGTCATATTCAGCGATGGTCAAATTATGTATTTCTGTTAGATGATTACACTACCTCTTTGTATACGTTCATACAAGAAAGTAAAAATAAATATGCCTGTTATTTAAAAGATAACGTAGTAAAACACATTATGTTGTGTTTTTAAATTATTATAATTTCTTTGATAAATGAATTTTTTCACTTGACCAAGATTTGAATCTGATTTTCCAGTTGGCTAGACGTATATTTGTATACCTGTACTTAATACATATTATACATAATTAGGTTATCTTAAATCTTTCTAATAAGTATTTTCTTGCGGATTATAATGTTGAATATTATAATAATGTGAGTCACGGCATTATTATTTTTTATATTTCAAAAATGTATTATTAATTAGCTTAAATTTTTCAGAACCTATTATAAAACATATTATTTTTACACAGAGATTAATCGTATTAATCGAAACAATATTGTAGAGACTTGTGTCATCTAAGATTACAATAGAATTATATAGAGGGCACAGCAACGTTGTACAACATAAATTATTCTGATTATTTTTAATTGTTACAAAAATATATACAGGTGCTACTAATGCTACTATCAATCACAGAAGGGAATATCTCTTTTTAGTAAAATTTATTCATTTTACGATGAGATTATTTTTATAACAATTTTTGGAACAAATAACACCTAATTATTGTGATAACCCGCTGTCCTATTTATTTTACTCAGGAAAATACTGGTATCATTTCGAAAATGTTTTTAAATATAAAAATTGTTATTCTTTTATGATCTAATAACCGTTTATAGAAACCTTATAGTATATGTGCATTAATATATATGTATATACATTATGTAGAATTCTTGATATTTAAGTAAAGTTCATCGCTTTGAGCTACTTAACTCTGAAGGTATAAGGGCTATTGAGTTCAATATCGGAACTAACTAGAACCAAATTTGTATATAATCGATACAGTTTCATCAGGGACCACAGCATATTTGTGTGCGATCCAAAATATCATATATAAATTTTAATGGTACTTGAAACGAATTTCTGTTCAAACAGATTTGATAATGAAATTGTAGCTGTCTACAGTCGACAACCAACTTTTGACAGCATAATTACTATAACTATCTTTTACATACTGAAAATTGACACATTAAAATATATGTAGTATCCTGCATCCAACTATCTTCTACGTGCAATATTGTTTTACTAATGCATTTAATTGATGCCCTGATGTACATGAAATAATATCAAATATATGGTAACAAATACATTTATTGAGGGACCATTTAATTAAACAATGCCAGACATTTTTAACTTAATATATAATCACATTCTCACTCATGTCGTCTTAAAATTAAACATTCATAATTCTTCCTATAACGGCCATAGCTGTAGAGCATACAGACACACACAAACACTCTGATGTCATTCTGCAAATAGTCAGATTGATACATTGCAAATATTTCTTTTTAGTATAGCCAGGTAGTATATTAGCATTATTGTAAATAGTGACAGTGTAATAGAAGTGCAATTGCAGAATATAGCAGATAAGAATGTACGATAAAATGGTCAGCGCCACTTTGTGTTTTAGAAGCAAGTGAAATTGATCATTAGTATTAGGTTTGTTCCAGCAAACAATTCGTAACCAGATCTAGAACTTATAGTTCATTGTAGCGGAACTACTAATCCTGTGCAAATTTAGTAATTGAACAATTTTGCTGGAACGACAATTTACAAATCTAATTTACATTTTCGTTAAGATTTATATGCACAACAAAGATTTATGTACCTAGTAGGTTCGTAATTACTGCCGTCTGGGATACTATATAAAAATGAATCATAGGCGATCCATAGCGATACTCTATCTAGTGGCAAAAAATGGAAATACAGAAGTTGTGATAGATTGTTGTGCATATATTTATCATCATTTCTAAATTAAATAAATATCATTCTTACTTCGTCGTTAGTGTAATTGATGGAACAGCACCATGAGTAATGTTTTACTGCTCTATGCCAGGATGTTATTCAACGCAGAAAAATAAATCTAGATTGTCCTTCACACGACTTTCTTATACTACGTTTTCACTATAGATACAATATATTTTTGTGTTTGAAATTCATTCTGCCATTGCCATAAAACGATATCAATATGTATTGTAACTATGTAAACGTAATATAATCTGATTATTTTCAAATGTGATTTTTCAGTAAATCGGTACAGTGTTCACAGACAGAAAGATACACACACGGCACACAACGTTATTGTGAAAAAAGGTAAAATGGAATCAGAGACCTTTACAATGGATATTTCGAAATGGATTATTTTTTTGTGATCACTATATTTTCTTATTTACATTGCGTATAAGAAAATATATATAGAAACATTTCATAATTGCGTACTCCGTGATGCTGCATAGAAGATATATTTTGATATATTGACATATTAAATACTAGGAATAGGTATGGAAATTGAAGATAAATTAACCAGTTTCAAAATTTGAAGAATCTTTGAAAGTATATACGCTGTTTAATTTTGGAAGTTAAACTTAGATAATATATACATTTTAGAAACTGGTACTTCAAACAGGCGATTATTAAAAATTATTATATTTCCATCGCAAATTTTGCAAAAGAAAAGTGATGTTGGTACATATAAATAGAACGAATAATTTTCTGGCAATATATTTAAAGAAAAACATGCAATTCAAAACTATGATTTTTAATTATGTCGGACAAGAACTAATAGTGGAACCATTCTATAAGTCTGCCATTTAGTATTTTGTATTTCGTGTCCGTTTTGTGATGTGCCAAATAGGACTCGGGTAAACAAGCAGATGAAGATGAGGTTTTCTGAGATATACAATTCTTGAATTCAAAACATCATATTATTATGTTCAACGGTATTGGCTGTGGCGCGTTCATAAACAGATACTCAATCAAGCAGATATAAATTGTATAAAAGTTTTGAGGTCGATTTCTTTTGTAGTGGCAACACTGATTGGCATGAATGAGAGTTCTATCCAAAGTACGCTGGAATAATAATCGCATTTGAACACATTTGGTGTAAAATTTAACCAAAACAACTTGCACTGTGATGTGACTATACACAATGCTGTGTTTAGTGAACAGTGCACTCCAAATAAGAGCCTTATGCGGCATCCCCATACCCGCTGCAAACATAGCTAAACCAGGTTTCGTCGAACCCATTGCAACATTAAAATTAATGAATTTTTTTTTCAGATAGCCAATACTTCGCTCTAGGCTTCTCTAGTTTTCGATTTTCAATTTTTTGCTTAGATATTTTTTTATATTGTTCTATATTTACCCTATTTTCAAATGTCCATAGTTTTTATTGAGATGACAAATTTAAAAATTCAAAACTAGACAAGCGTACCTTGACTATTTTTTACCGGAATATTCTAAAAGTTTTATTCAAAAAAATGTATTAGCAAGTATTTTAAGGGTCAAACGAAAGTGAAAAATACCTTTTAAAAGGTGGCCGAGAGGAGACTTAACACGCAATATAAACCAGCGCTAAGGGAGCGCGCAGCATATACTAAATAAATACCAGTGTGGCCAACAGTAGTAAAACCAAAGAATTGAACCCAAAGAAGAGTTAAACATGCATTAAACAAGTGGAGGCTTCAACTTATTCACTCATACCACTGGAACTGGAACTTCCAAAAACAAGAATCGAATCACCGACCGATATTGCTCTTTTTCCATTTTTCTAAAATCTGCGGATACTCCCGCTTTGACACGCGGTCAAAACACAGCACACGGGGGTTCCGCAATAATAATTAGAGTAAAAATAGAACATTACGAATTAGAAAACTTCGACAAAGAGCATTTACAGGCGACAAACATCAAAACAAAAGATACACATGGAACACTCACCGTGTCCGCAGTATACTGCCCACCAAGACACGCTATTAAAAAGGACGAATTTGAAGAGTACTTTAACACACTCGGAAACAGATTCACCTCAGGAGGAAACTTCAACTCAAAACACCCTCACTGGGGTTTAAGAGTAACAAGCCCGAACAGGAATAGGAAAAGATATAACCATATCAGTACAAGAAAACCCACATACTGGCCAACCGACAGAAACAAACGCCCTGATTTGCTCGAAAACGAGTACTGTCTGTGGAAAGCGACAAGAAAATTAAAAAGACCCAGACCGCACATTTCACCAATTAAGAAAGAAGACGGAACTAGGGCCAGAGAAAATAGTGAGAAAGTAGAAGTATTTGCACAACACTTATCAAAGGTATTCTAACACCATCCCCCAACAACGCCACCAGATGAAGAGAAACATATTGAAGAATTCCTATTTTTACCACTACAACTCTCCCCACCAATCAAGGACTTTTCTCCCAATTATAAATTAAATTAAGAAAAGCATCTAAATTATAAAAAATTCCCTGGATACGACCTCATTAGTGCAAGAATATTAAAAAAACTACCCAGAAAAACTATAGTTCTGCTACCTCAGATATACAACGCAATCATAAGAATATCGTACATCACAGTGCAGTGGAAATTTGCACAGATTATATTAATTCACAAGCCAGAAAAACCAGCTCACGAAGCGTTTTCATATAGTCCAATATCCCTTCTCTTAATCACATCAAAATTCTTCGAAAAGTTATTACTCCAGAGACTAAAAATAGTAATCGAAGAAGATAACCTAATCCCTACACACCAATTCGGCTTTAGAGAGCGATACTCTACAATCCAACAAGTCCACAGAATAACAAATGAGATAGCACGGGAAAATATGTTCTGGAGTATTCATCGACATCAGCCTGGCATTTGACCGAGTCTTGCACCCCGACCTACTTTACAAAATTAAAGTAACACTACCTCATTCATACTTCTTCCTAATTTAAAATCCTACCTAAACGACCGATACTTCCAAGTAAGCCAAGAAGGATGCACCTCCCAACTATACAAAATAGGCGCCAGAGTACTCCAAGGCAGCGTGTTAGGACCCGTCCTATATCAAATTAACATAGTTGACACGCCTTGCCCGGAAAATGTCACAATAGCCACCTACGCTGACGATACGGCAATAATTGCACAAACGAAGACTCCGCTGAAGTATCTGTACTACTTCAAGAAACTCTAGACGAAATCCAAAATTGGACAAAAATGCTCACACGTTGTATTCACAAACAAAAAGGTAACATGCCCACAAATTAATATAAATAATGCTAACCTAAAAACAAAAGACGAAATAACATACCAAGACATGCACCTAGAAAAAACACATACTAAGTAAAAGAAAACAACTAGACATGACAGTCAGAAAAATGTACTGGCTCCTTGACCACAAATCACAATTATCCTTAGAAAACTAAATACTGCTCTACAAAGTATGCATCAATCTGGACATATGGAATACAACTATGGGGATGCGCCAAAAAATCCAACAAATATTATACAGAGATTCCAGAATAAAACCTTAAGAATGATAATAAATGCCCCATGTAATGTCACGAACCACACAATCCACAAGGACTTAAATATAAAACATGCCCACGAACAGATACGAAAATTCGCCTCTAAACACGAAGATAAACTAAACGACAATCCGAACGAACTAGCCATTAACTTACTAAAGAATGAAGATGACCTTAGGTGCCTAAAAAGGACAAAACCGCTGAACTTGAAATACATGAAATAATGTAAAACTGAAATAAGAAACCTACGGTAACACTAAGAGGAAGATCCTCAAAGAGCTTACCTCGCACACGCTATGTAATCTTATATTCAAGTTTCTAGTTGGCCTGAACAAGGCCAGTTGTAAATATATCCTAATAAAAAATAATCATTTCTTTTGTGATCACAAAACTTTATTTTATACATTACGTATAAGAAAGTAAAATCAAATATATGTCCTATTCTCTAATACAGTTGCTGGATGCAATTCACTTTTACCACTAATTTTAACAACATACATATTTATCGTTATCTTTAATTATTATAACATTGTTGAAGAAACAAGTAAAGATATTTATGCCTTTAGCTCGTCGTGTTATGTACAGCAATTGTAAATGCAAAATATGCACTACACTGGCCTTTTCAAGATATCCGTTGATAGTGCATACTTACTCTAATATTTTTAATATTGAAACAATTATTATGTCCAATAAATTTTTTTCATAAATATAAATAATCTTTTCTTTATTTAATCATTTTCACTTTCTTTTACGAAATAAGTAAGTATAGGGATTCCCAAAAAAATCGAACTCAAGATTACGACGAATATACACGTATTGACCTTCCCTGAATCGAATGTAACTATTTGCGGAGCGACATCTCTCTCTCTCTGTGTGTGTGTACGCTTTAGAGGCGAACGTAAAATTGTGAAAACTCAAACTTATTGCTTGTATATGCTCTATATGTGCCCATGTAATTTTTGAAGAGAATATTCAAACTGGAAGTGCAAGTTTACTCTATGCATTTTTTGTTCTATCTCCAATATCGCTAGAACGGCTGCACTTATGTTAAAAACAGTTATGTACATAATGAAAGATATTAATATTTCGCACAACTTTTGATTAAAAAGTATCTTTAGAAAATGTACCAGTTACGGGAAAACCGTTACGAAAAATCTTATTTATATTGTCATTGAAATGCATTTGTGATAATTTTTTGAGATATCGTATTTCTTATGTCTGAAAAGAATTTGACAGATAAATAAAATGTAAATATTGTATGTTATTTTGCTCACCAATATTATTATTTATTTACTAAAGATAGAATTACGGAAGGATTATATTTTAGGGTTTTATAATTCCAGAAATAACAGAGCTCCCAAATTTTAACTGTGAACGAATTGAGATGGGATACTACAGAATATGTATTATAATTTGCTTCAAATTGCTACAGTACCTTTAGAGCACAAATTTGGTCTTAAGACCGATCGAGCGAGCGACGATTAACATCCAAGTATATATTTTTGGATACAAAGGGACGAGACAAGAACTTGTCGTATTATTTATTTTTTGATCAGAGATTGTGACAAACACACTACGGTATGCCCTATTCTGTACTTGGTTCGGTGGGCAAAGAATCTTAGCAACGGTTGCTAGAAAGATTCTTGCCCATGCATCTAACATGTATTATATACCTGGGTAAAAAAATAATGTAGGCATTGATGTGGAACTAGACAGATTTTCCCTGTTTAAATTAGGGATCTGACAGGGATCTCGGTTCAGGCCCTGGCTGGAAATGTAACGCTTGATTGTCCGAGGGCCTCGCTAGGGTGACCTAAGCAGGTCCTATTGGGGATTAGCTGGCCAGTGCCATGTCTAGATCACTTCGCCAGGCCCTTGAATATTGTTGGTCGAGTTATTGTCCTCGTCATTCTCCAAAATTCGATCGTTATTATCAATAAAGTTTTGACTCGTATCCTCGTCGTTACTGGATTGATACGTGATTATCCGAAATTTTTTGATTTTTCGAATCACTTTGATTCCGAGTCTGTAATTTATGCATAACATATAGTATGTATATTTTTGCAATCTTTGGGACGTCTCAGGATTGACCCTTTTATCAAGCGTCCCACTTTTTTAAATTGATTCATAAATTTACTATTTATTTCAAATAATTGTCTTATGCCCGGTTGCACCGTTCTGAATTTAGACAAACCAAATTAATACTGCAAATACAACAAGTAAATCACGAAAAAATGAACACAAAAATGTAGTTTAAAATGCTCTATAAGGTAATAATTATTTTTAGATTTGCTATTAGTAAACTAGGACTATAGCAAGTACGTTCGGATATGTCGAAATCAGCAGCTAACTTTTTTTTAATTCTATGTATATTAACACGTAGTGCTGGCAATTTCTTTTTATACATTTTAATTTTTTGTTAAAGCGAACATTTAGGGGACACAACTGACAGCTGTCAACTTACTTGAGTTTACACAATAACAAAATCGTATTCATGAGAGTATGACTAAATGAAATGTCAATATTTTCTATTTTAAAATATAAAATAAGTTTCTAATTAGTGTATTATGTTCAATTATTCTTTTTTTATTGCTAAATCTATTAATAAACAAAGGATTTAAACGCAAATAAAATTGTGAACATATTATAAATTGGTAGTATTTTATTCTGCGTAAAACAGACTGTAATGTGGTTAGTTCAACTGAAATATCCAAGAAAAAGACAAAGAAATACAGGAGCAGAGAAGGTAAATGAATCGTGCATTAAATTAGAGTTGAATCTTGCCTAGATAGGGCAAAGTTTAGGTTGTGGAGTGATGTGGGTCAAAGCGTCACTTATTAGTATTTTTCCTTGTGCAAACACTTTCTGTGAACTAGCCTAAACGTGTAGCTACACGTCTAGAAAATTATACGACCGGATGTAACAATTCCGGCCTTTTGCAAGTTCCATCTGGGAAAATTGATTTTGAAGAATGACTGCTATGGACTAAGATGATTTTATCTAGCTAGAATTTGTTAATTTGGGCCTATACGGGGCCTTGCAAGGAAAGCCTGTTTTGAGTGGACCTTATTAGGAATCAGACTAGGAGAGCTTGTTTTACGGAAAGTCTGTCTAGAGCCCAACTAGGAAAGCCTGAATTAAGGAATATCTCTCTAGGGCCAAATAGGGAATGCACCTTTTGGGGAAAATCTCGCTAGGCCCATTACAAACCAATGGTTCTCTAAAATCATAGAAATGTTTCTGAAAGAATATATGTTACACTTTCTTGGTAATATAAAAATTCTTACTAACAAACAATACTGGTTTCGAAAGAGTAAGTCATCCTCACATGCACTAGTCTACATTATGAACTGAATCCTACAAACACTGGATAGTAAAAACATAGCTGCAATAGTTCTCTGTGATGATTTGACGAATGTTTGTTATTCGCATGAAATATTTTTAGAAAATTATGTCTACTATGGAACACGAGGAACTACAAATGAGTTGTTAAGATTTTATTTAACAGAGCGACGTCAATATAGTCAACAGAGCTTCTCTACCGGTCCAACATGGAGTTCCGGAAAAATGACTTTAGTTTAAGAAGTTCCACAGATAAGCCGTGCAAGCACTCAATATTTTTGTGGCATATTATTGACTTGTCACTATCTTGGGTCCCACACACCGCAAATTTAATAAAAAGACGCTAAGCACTATTGTTCTTATTTAAGCATAAAATGGTAAAACATACCGAAACTTTAAAACTATCTAGTTTACAGAAAGGGCCTATAATAACAATAAACAATACTGACTGCAGTTATCCCTGTAGAGAATTATGAACATTTACAAAATCGAAGATGCAACTATTGATACAATTTGAGAATGTTCACAACTACAATACAAGGAACAATAATGCGAAACTATAACAAAGTATAGAATGCACATATTTTAGGCAGGCCCCATTTATGCCGTGTGTCATTGTTTAACTATATACAAAGAACATATTTATGGTTTATAAGACATGCAGAAAGAAAATAAATAGCTCTTATCTGAAACCCGACAGATTTCTATAAAAATAATTCAGGTACGTCTAATAATATGGCCAGGGACTTGTATATTGTAGTATAATTGATTATTTCTGATTATTATTATTATGCTGCTTTACGCTGACGGTAGATGGCATGTATATATTGAGAAACAAGTGTTTTTGTAATTTTTGCGTTCCAATTCTGGTTCTTGTTACCGATTTTCAGCTGTACGATATGGACGCAATCCTGAGAACCACAGTCGAATCAGCTCTGTTAACTTACTCATCTGTCAAACGTTAACTAGTTTGAATAGGTATCTTTTGATAGATGAACAAGTGTACGTGTTACCATTTCAATGAGCACTACTTACTTTGGGAACTACAACATTCAACTTGGAGCTTGCTGGGTTTTAAATTTTCAAGTTCACTACGTGGTTGGTGCGAGTATATTGATAAATGAAACTGACGATTAATAACAGGAAATACAGTGACGTTACCAAATATGAGACTCAGTTTGCTAACAAATATGAGATGATTAAACAAGAAATGTATAACAAAATATTGTCTAAAATTGCAATTTTATTCGCAAAAATCACATATAGATGCCACGCTCGTAGGCAGTTGCATTACTGAAAACAACTGCTATGAATTTTTGTTAATGTACATATCTGTTGGCCTCTATTTGCTATGAATGCTACTGAATTCAAAGTTAAAGTACAAAAAAACCTACATTAGCAATAACGTCTGAATGTTGAAGCATTTCATTTGCATCATAGAACAAGAGCTGAACAATTATTAATTAGTAAGCATTTACATAATATGAAGAAAAATTTTGAATATGCAATTTAGGATAATTTAAACAATAGACTATAAAAGAGCGATGTCACATCCGCTCATTTCAGCCCGCGAAATGTGAATATAAAACAAAATTCGATCAAAACAAACGCCACTACTTGAAATTTGTAAAACAATAGATGAATTCTTAGCATATAGACTTCCTTGACTAGACCGCCGTTTTACTGTACAGGAAATGAAAGCATATTTACAACTTGAAATTGCTCTCATATTAAGAATGTTCCTTGGAGTTTTGACTATTGTTTTTTTTTTTTCAAATAATTTACATATAAGGAAAATACATGCAAAATAAGTAAACGTCTCCATAAGAATAACCCAGGACTCCTATTCTAATTAAAAATATCGATACGCAATCAAAAGTGTTATTGCAATTCCATGCTTAGCTAGTTGGTTTATGACATTTTATAAAATTTTGTATTTGAATGCAAAGTGGTCGTAAATTTGAGAAGTTTGTATTTACCAAATTCAAATGACAATAAGTTATATGAATTACTTTGTTAATGTGACTATTTTAAAATATACAGTAAATCAAAATGAGATTTTATGGCAAAACCGCGTTAATATATTTTTAAGTTAAATATAGTTTAAGCGAAATACGTCTAACTGACGTTAGTGATTGTAGTGCGTACACATGCACTAAGTTGTGCAGCAATATAAATAGGTTACCTTAATTGCAAACTTTAGTCGGTCGAATTATGAATTCTAATATTCAAAAACAAAGCAACCAAATTATGTTTATTATTCCATATGTAACAGGTTGTTGTGAAATTTTTATGAATATTGTTATATATCAAATATTTTCAATTAGTTCCAAGTATAAAATTCTAATTGACATGACAAATTACCATATTAGGTATGCTTTTAGCTCATCGTCCAGTATAGTACAACAACATTCGGTTGAGTGTCTATAGTTTATACCAGTGGTTCTCAAACTTTTCCTGTTCCCGGTGCCCTTAATGTATCAGATTTTTTCCACGGCGCCCCTAGTCTAAACATTGGTCTAAATAACGCAGTTGTAGTGCGTATTTGGCATATTTTCGAATTTTCGCGGCGCCCATGTAACCCAGCAAAGGCGCCGAAAGGTGCCGCGGCACTCAGATTGAGAGACATTGGTCTATACCATTGACGGGTTCAAAATAAATCCTTTAAATATGTTACCTAGAAATTATCTTTAGATTGAGTACCCAAAAACCATAAGAAGATTATTTAAAATAATTTCATATATTTAGTAAAACAATTGCTATCATTATTTTGTTTTAAATGCCAGTTGGAGTGGCCATCATTCGACTTTGGTACACATATGCTTTGGCATTCCTTTTGAATCCACGTGCACTATACATACGATCTCCCGTATTCTTCCGGAGTTATAGGGCCGTAAAATTTAGAGCCCCACATATTACTGTGCTTAGGAAATAATAAAACAAGTAAAAAATTAACAAAAAATTCAATGATATATTGGTAACCCAATGGCTATAATAAATATTAGAAATTATAACTTTAAATTTTTCGTATACCAAATAAAATTGCCAAGAATTGTAAGATTTTTTATATTTTTTCAAGTTTCAACCTAAATGCCATTAAAATAAAAAATAAAAATTAATTTCATTATTAGATGCTGCCCAAGCGCGGAATGGGAGGGCTTGCATCACATATTTATATCCTATAAGGTAAACTGACCACATAGATGCCTGGATCTAATTTGGTCTACATTGAAAAATCGGTAACAAAAACAGCTAACCACATATATGAATTGAAGCTTAAAATCATCAATATTAGCAAGTAACAAGTAACCCTAAAACTTTACAATTTACACTATTTTACAACTTCGCTTATCCTATTTAAATAATATTTCCTTATTTCTAATAGCGTTGTTGGTATTATTTTGCAATTTAGTATGAATTTTACCTAATGCCTTTATTGGTAATAACTATCGATAACATATTTGAATTTGTAAGGCATTAGGAAAATATTAAATAAATATATATAGCAACAATGCCGCTGTCTCATTGGCTTACTTCACCAAAATGTCTATTTTAATCTGTATTTCTGGTGCACAACACAAGTTTCCATGCTGTTGCCGTCTTTGTGCGAAGCACAATAACGATAATGCACGAACTCGCTTACAAAGGATATTTCGATATGCTCTTGTTTGATAAGTATTCAATTCATTAGTACGGGTATACAGACAAAATATACTATACTGTAATAACTACTTAAGTCTCAGTTCCTTGGTAATTTATTGAATACCAAAGAAATTCCTAGTAATATAATGGAATACTAGACAATTTCATAATGATTAAAACTATTTTAAACAGTATTTCGAGTAAACACTATAATTTTTGATTACATATTAGGAGCAGGCTTCTTGTATGAAATTGTTGGGGTTTATAAATTATCAAGCATAAGTATATGCGCCTGGCCCTCGTTTGCCGTATAACTGTACATTTAATAATAAAAAATTGCATATTTTAAAATTAATAACCAGTAATTTTGAATATTGTAGATATTATATTTAACTTTTAATAATATTTAATGATTTTGTGATATTCATGTATCTTCAAATATTAAATTAATTCAATAAATTACGTAGGAGTGTAAAAGGAATTTAGAAGTTATTGTGGAATAATTTCTTATTTAGCCTGGTTAGATATATTTAAAACAAAATTATTTTTTCATAAATTATATTCGTACCATTTCATCAATCATCGCATAATTCAAGCATTTATTTCAGTAAATTTTCAATCGAATTTTAAAATAATAAGTACTTACTTTCAAAATTGTACAGACTCTCCTTATAGATATACCGGTTTATGTATGTATTTGAATATAAATTGCAACAGTTCAAATAATAGAGTTATTATTATTAGTTTGTATGTTAATTGTTTTATTTTTCAATATTCACGACTATAATTATAATTTTTGAAAATCAAGTGTAAAGTGTTACACTGTACATATAATATAGCGATTGAAATATTATTGTTCATGCCTAAAAAATAAAATAGTTCACTCTTTATCTTCTAATGTAATATTGATTGGCAAAGTATAAAAATAACTACATTGTAATATATGACAATGCGTCATAGTTGCTTGAATAGTCTATTATTTTCTGTTATAAAAATAGGATGCACCTATATTTGATTAGCAAGTCCCATAACAATAGAAATAAAATGATAAGGAAGAAGCCTGCTAATTTGCAAGAGTACACATGGACTGCATGACTTTAACATAAACAGACAACTAATGGCCATATGCACCACACAAACTAAACGCTAAGCGTCGGTTAAATAATGTTTACATTAATTTTTATTACAAAAACAAACAGCACATATATTAGGCTATAAGAAAGTCGATTGAAGGGCACTCCTGATTTCTTTATATCCGTCTATAACGAGATTTTACATTAACAACATTGTATGTAGTAATTACAGACATATATGTCTGTAATGACTTATGTTAAACCTTTTCGCTCTTAATGTCACCACATTGTCGGTTCGTCCACGTTATGCGGTATAGGGCTCGGAAACGAAAACGTAAACCATCGTTATGATTTTACTTTCGGAGCCAAAGTATTTTGTATAGCAGTGAGACAATCCTCAAACTAAGGAATCCGTAATTTGAAAAATACTAGCAAAATAACTAAAATTACATCTATTAGAAATCAGTGATACTAACGACACTATGGCTGATGCTCAAATTCTTGTTTGTGTTAATTTTGATACACAATAACTTTTCCTTATTCTATATATTGCCATCGTATTCGTTCCCGTTCTTTGCGCAGCCAGTTCCTATTCTCGTGGATTATTGTGAAGGCGATTTCAGTTTCGCATTCTCGTGCGTTCTCGGGGCCAAGCAAGTTATACTATTTGCCGTATTCGCAGTTCTGGAATAGTCAATTAGGACTTTTATAAAATTTTAACTCTACTTCCTTGTTGTGAGATCAAATAATTACATATAATAAAGATAAGCCCCTTCGCCAAATGTGCATAATAGTGGCTCATCTTTATTGAATTAACACGTAAAATATAATCAATTCACCTGTCATATATTATCTCTAGAACTGTGTAAGCACCGACAAAATATATATATCTGATTTATGCCAATTTGTTGGTAAAAATTTAAAATCTGCTAAATGACGTAAATTGAACACAATTACTGGATAATTCTCCTGTATTGATATTTTCAATCACGATTTTAGTTACCCTTGGTCGTTTATTTATCACTTTACAAACGGACGACTGTTATTCAGGGGAGCTAAAAGCATAATTGAAAATATTGATCCAGGATCGTCTATTTATGGCATGTATATGCACATCATTTGGCAATTTTTTTATTTTTACGACAAAATTAGCATAAATCATACAATTTTAAATATTAACAAAAAAATATATGTAAATATATAATGAACAGCCGGAAGACTAGATCTAGCGTTAAACGTAATTTAAAATTAAAAACTAGAATTTTGTTGTTGTGACTGATACGTTACTTATAAAACAACCAGGTATTGTGTATATAGGTATCCGGAACTCTTTATTTATATGTTGTAACCATGGTTACCACATTTACGTAATTGTTTTAATAATCGAAGCGTCATCGAGTGTTGAAATTTGCAACAAAATTAAGCAATTATTAGAAATTTGATAACATTTTTGGCATTCATTTCATGTTTTGTGTATGATAGTTCGTAAGTTTTGCGTGAAGTTAGCATACCACCTAGAAGCACTAACTTTGAGATAACCATGTTTCGTTAGTGCTTCATAGAAACACCTGACAAGTCTCAAAATAGCCGAGATATTCACCTCTAGTTTCAGGCGGGTCAAGTTTACGCTCTTCCCAAAAAATGAATGAATATTTTTTAAGTTAATGTTACACGTCAGTGCTTTTAAGTGCTTTAAATAAGATTTATATATTACCAACGGTTCTCGAGATATAGAAATCTATTATATGGCTAGTTAACTTCACGGTCAGCTGCCGGTCTTTAAAAGAAATTGGTTAATTAAATTTTAATATCAGCAAATCGTTAGTGCTTCGTTAGTGCCTTTTAGTGCCTGTTAGTGCTTTAAACTAGAGTTATATAATATATTCCAAACGGTGAACGAGATATAAGGGATTTTAAAATGGTTGCGTGAAATAAGCATACCATCTGGAAGCACTAACGTTGAAATATACATGATTCGTTATTTCTTCGTTAGTGCTCCTTAGTGCTTCATCAAATTACGGTGTGAAGTGGACCATATTATATATAAGATATGGAACATAGTGTCCCCATGGGTTCAAAGAATGGTTGTAAAACGGTACATTTAAAAATTATTTTCTTTGCTCGATTATCTGTAGCAGTAGGAATTTACAGTCAATCAAAAGTTTCCTAAGATGTCACTTTATATTAACTGTAATTTCTTTATTTTGAAAATAAATCAATGAATTAAGTTTATTATTTATGAAATAAAATATTATTTTTGAATGAACAAACATTCATCAATCTCTTTATTACCGTTATATCTATGCAATTTCGACTTTACATTATTGTAAAGACAAATTGTATTTTAATATTCAAGATAGTATCCAGGTCATGTAATATAATTAAAATATTATTTTTTCATAAGCCATTTTGATACATACAATATAAATTATTTATTGCTTTTTTATTGTGAACAGTAAGGTTATAAAATATTGTATATAATTACGATATTGATTTGCTATAATAATGTATAGCTACTCCACAAATTATATATACATAAGTGCATATGAATATTCATCAGTATAATACTGAAATATGTGAAGGTACTTCAAAAGTCGGTCAAGTTGCACTTAACTTATATAAAAGTGTAAACATAATTTGCATAACACATGCTTTTTTCATTTAACAAAAGTTAGCAGAGAACAAAGTATGTTACACTTTAATTTCTATTCATTGAAATATTACTTTCATATGGTATGTACGTAATGGAGTACGTATGATACTAATATAAAACATAAATCCGCTTGGTATTTCACTGGTTTTACAAAATACATTTTGCAGAGTTTACAAAAAATAAATACAAATACACATAAATGATTATTGAGTAAAATTTGAAAAGTTATTTTATAGGATAACCAATACATTATAAATGTTAGATTCATTCGACTTATATTCGTAGTATTAACTATAACACAACATACTATGGTATATAATTTTTTTTTTTTTCGTTGAAACCAAAGATACATGTTATTCATATTTCTCGTCTGCCTTGGTGTTTATTTAATTAACAAATAATGTTTCTTCAAAGAAAATATAGATTATTTCTTTAATATTCATCTTATCAATATTTAAGTATAATATTTAATATGTAATTTTTCAATATTTATCTGCTATAACCTTAAATCTATAAACACGTTCTCAGTAGATCTATTTGTGTAAACAGGTGGAAAATGACAAATATAAATTATTTCAGTTAATTTTGTTTCCATGTCATAAATTTGTCAACTATAGTTCATACAATTTGTTAAACATAATCTGCATACATAGATACGTATGTACGTATCTATGGTAACATTTATAAGATATTTAAGATTTTCTGTAGCAGTATTTTCGTAACTGTTACATTTTTTGAAGTAACTTTTCAAACAAAAGTTGTGGTAAATATTAATATCTTTCATCAATCATTTCAATGACAATTTAAATAAGATTCTTAAGAATCTTCGTAGGGGTTTACTCGTAATTGGTACATTTTCTAAAGAAACTTTTTAATCAAAAGTTGTACAAAGTATTAATATCTTCCATTATGTACATAACTATATTTGTCATAGGTACAGCCATTCTAGTGATATTAGAGATAGAACAATAAATGCACTTCCGGATAGAATATTATTTTCAAAAATAGAAGGTGCACATCTAGATTATATAAGTCATAAGTTTGAAGTTTCACAAGTTTACGTTTGACAGTTTTGACTCGAGAGCATTTATAGAAGAAGTCATTTCGAAAATAGTCAAATTCGATTCAGGGAGGGTTAAACGTGTATATCCGTTGAAATCTCGAGTTCAATTTTTTTCATGATTACAAGACTATTACTGCATATAAGAAAGTAAAGACATTAGTCTGGTACGCCCTCTGTTCTGTGCAAGCAGTCTGGCATTAGTATTTTATGGTACTTTCTAATGTAAAAAATAGTTGGCGCACAATTACTTAAAAGTACCTTACTTTATGACATTATTAATACAGTAAAGGCAGTTGTTCTATCAAACGCCTGCCAGACTGGTATTTAATCGATGTTCCCATCCAGGATTTAGATAAAAACAAATAAAGTAATCGGAGCCGAATGATTAAAAAAAAGGGCTTCTGAACTAAAAAACTTGAATGAATGGTTTATGTAGTAAGTTGAAACGCGTGAAGTATGCAAAATAAAAGTGGAATGAAATGCTTGAAATGCTGTATTTCTGATCAGTTTCAGAGTTTGAAACGTAATTTAAAAATATCGATTGCTAACCTTGAGTCAATACCGAAACGCAATAGTTTATTGTAAATTAAAAATGAATGCAGTGGCTTTATCTGAACTATTCATTATATATTATTCATTATTAAATAATTTAAATCCGAAAACTTTGCAGTGTTGGAAACTCCGCTCCAAACTGCATACATAATTAGTTGAACAGAAGGTACTATAGATAAATACAAATTAATTTTTAACATATCTGTTTGAACTTCGATTAGGTTATTCGGCAGACAATAGAACAATGCCATACTGAATAGAAAAATCACAATAAAGTATAAAAGTTGTGGTGCACTCACCCGGGCTTTGTTATTATTTTAATTGAAAGTGTGAGCAATGATGATCATTGTTCGTTGTCGAACAAGTCAATACGACCAGCCAGAGAGTGCGAGTTTACGATGGTCCATTACATTCATAATTGAAACTTTGATTAATACCAGCTAGCGCTAGCTATAGTGATCCATGATGGTTGCTACTGAACAGTCAAACCATCGAGTTAATAGCAGGACAGAAGTAAAGCAGAAATATCCATTGACGATATGCGCGCACATAATATGAACCATGACATGCAAGGGGTTTGTTCTTTTGCATTGCAAGGAATAAACTTTACGCAACTAGTTAGGAATCACAAAAATGTTCGTAACTGATGATGAAAAGTTCATATAATGTTCGAAATAAAATGTATCATGCATTCAACTTTATTATATTCATTTTTTTTAAGTTTTTGAGTGTTTCGATACCTCAGATCACTAACCCTCCGGTACAGTTTTTACATTGATTGTATGGTACATTGTAAGTTACATTATATTTGGTTAATTAGGTTTATGCCTTTTAAATATTCAATAATCTTATGTATTTTAGTATTGTTGTTGGATAGTGCTTGTGCTATTGTGTCCGGAAGGTTGTGTCTCTGCCTTTGAACGGTGTATTTGGTACATTGGGTGAATATGTGTTCCACTGTGATGGGCGTATTCCATGTATCACATTGTTTCGGGTCTTTTCGTTGCATAAGGTGTTCGTGGGTGTTTCGAGTATGACCAATTCGTAGTCTTGTTATAATGACCTGGAACTTATGGCTGTTAGGTGATGGCAAATTGGACGGATCTTCTTTTGTTTGTCGGAGTTTATTGTTTGCCGTTCTGTCCCATTGTGTTTTCCACTCTTCTTTTATGCTGTAATTGATTTTGTGTTTGATGTCGTTTGTTGGAATGTCAATGTTCGTAAGTGTTAGTATTGAGCATGCTTCTTTTGCTGGTGTGTCTGCTTTCTGGTTTTCGTCAGTTCCCATGTGAGATGGGACTGATGTAAATTTAATTTCTTTTCCTTGTTTGTTGCTATTGTAGGGGTTTTGGATACTTTGCCGTACGCTTAATGAGTCGGTGCATATTATGTATTTATCATGTTCGTTCTCTATTATGTGTTCTGTGGCTTTTTGTATGCCAAATGCTTCAGCTGTGTAGTTGTCTGGAAGTCTGTATTTTAATGTTAGGGTTGCTGTGTTTGTGCTAGCTCCCATGTTTCTTTTTTGCTGTGAACCGTCTGTGTATATAATTCTATGTTCTGGGTGTTCCTTTCGGATTTCCAGGAAGCTTTTTTGGTACA
Organism: Leistus spinibarbis; assembly: GCA_933228885.1. Classification (NCBI taxonomy): domain Eukaryota; kingdom Metazoa; phylum Arthropoda; class Insecta; order Coleoptera; family Carabidae; genus Leistus; species Leistus spinibarbis. The sequence goes on from OW121799.1 coordinate 1,521,696, forward strand.
GCTGTCTGAGTGTGCAGTTTTATGGATATCGGGACATTGATAATAGAATTGTAGGGTTTCTATTTAGCCATGGATGGTACTTATGTGCTTTTTTTTGTGGTATTTGAAAGTGGTTCAGGTTGCACATTTGAAATAGTGATTGAGATATTTTCTGTAGAGGTGTGGAATTTAATTCATTTGTTAGGTTATTTTTGGGTTAAAAGAAATGTTTGAATATTGGCGTTGTTTGTTGGCTTGCAGTTTTTGTTACGAAGGATGTCGTGAGATATTTCCGGCGAATGTGTAGTGTTTGCTCTCCAGCTTCGTATAGAATGCTCGTTACTGGACTCGATCTAAATGCTCCTGTCGCTATGCAGATTGCTGCATCAATTGTTTTTAATTTACTTGGGTGTGCTGTTTGGTAATCAATGCTGCCGTAATCGAATTTGCATTTTATTAAAATTTTGTAGTTGATAAGAAGCTGTTCTCTTTGCGCTCCCTAAGTTGTGTTTCCCAGTATATTTAGAATGTTTTTTTCTTTTAAAGCATTCGTTTTTCAAATTGGTTATGTGTGGGAGCCAGGTTAATTTGTTATCTAATGTCATTCCCAATAATTTTGTTGTTTTTTCGGATGTGATATTAGTATTCTTAAATTTTAGTTGTGGGTGTCAATGGATTCTTCGAAGGCGACAGAAGTGTACTGCATTCATTTTTTGACTAGAGAAAGTAAATCCAGTGGTTGCAGCCCATTTTTCTAGGTTTGTCAGTGTTTGTTGTAGTTGTGTTCTGATATTTCTGAATTTTTACCATGACAGTATAATATAACATCGTCCGCATAGAGTATTGTTTTGACGTTTGTGGGGATGTGAACAGCTAATTTATTAATTGCTACTAGGAACAGCATTACACTTAAGATTCCTTCTTTAGGTACTCCGTTATACTGTATTTTTGTGTCGGATAGTTTTCCGTTGGCCTTGACTTTGAATATTCTGTTTTCCAGAAAACTCTTTATGAGTAGAAGAATTTATCCGTCTATGTTTAGTTGTTTTAGGGATTTTATTATGTGATATCTACAAGTCATATCGTAAACATTTTGTATATCTAGGAATATTGTTATTAGATGTTGTTTTCTTTTAAATGTTTCTTGAATTTCTGATGTTAATAACAATATGTATATCCATGGTAGATCGTCCGTTTCTGATGGCGCTTTGTACATTTGTGAGAGTTGATTTTTTTTGCAGATACCACATAATTCTTTTAATAGTCATTTTTTGTAGGATTTTTCCTAGCGTATTAGACAAGGTCTGTAACTTGATGGAGTAGTTTTGGGCTTATTAGGTTTCAGTATGGGTATGACTGTTACCTCCTTCCAGGCTTCCCCATAATTTCCTTGCTGTAATATGCTGTTGTATATTTCTAGAAGATGTTGAAGCGCGCTGTGTTAGGGAGGTGCATAATGAATTCAAATGGAATTTCTTTTGGTCCAGGGCTGCTTCCTCCTTTGATTTCATTTATTGTCGTGAGCAGTTCGTGCACTTGAAACGGCGTGTTCAATGGGTCGTTTTGTTTATTCTTGATGGTTATTTGCTCAGTTTCTGACGCTTGTTTGTGTTGTAGGATGTTTGCCGTGTAATGACTGTCAGATGAGTTTTTTTTTTTTCAAAATACCCCGCTAATGTGTTAGCTATTTTTTGTGGATATATAATTGTAATGTTGTTGTTTATTAGAACGTTTTGTATGTTTACACTTCTTGTGGTTGTGTTTGAGTAGTTAATGTTACATATTCTTTCCAGAATTTTCTTTTACTGTTCGGTATCGTTCTACGTGGTATTGCTTGTGTTCTTTATAAATTAATTAGGTTTTCAATGGAATTATTTTTTCTGTATAGGTATTGTGCTATTTTGTTGCTTTTTATTGCTGTTATGCATTCCTCGTTCCAACATGGTACTAATTTCTTTACTTTTTAAATTTTTCTTTCTCCAAATGTGTTTTCTGCCGCCTTGATGATAATATTTGTAAAATTTTCTACATTTTCATTAATATTTGGTTTTAATTCGGAATTTTGTATATATGCTGTTAAATTAATTCCATTTGGCTTGATCTATTGTCTATTTGGCGTAAATTAGGTGAATGTATAGATCCGCTTGCTGTGCAGTCGATTTTATAACAATTGGAAAATGAACGGAGTAGAAGAGGCATGGGACAGTGTCCTATGAAAAACTTGCCGCTATGGAGAGAGTGCCAAATATTAAATCGATAGCAGAGAAAGTTCCTGTGCATTGACAAAAGTGTGTGAGTATTCCACGATTGAGAAGTATAAGATTGTTGTTGTTTCTTATTTTTGCTAGTGTTTTTCCTTTATATTATATACGTTAAAACCTCCAATGATTAAATATGGGGTCGGTAGTTGGTTATGATATTTTCTATTTCCTTTTCATCTATGGTGAAAGGCAAGGCTCTTAACCACTGCGTCATGGTGATTGTTAATAATGTTACACAAAAAAATTAAATAGTTTATACTGAAGTTCAGTCTGCTTTGACATAGACAAAAACAAATCAAGCGTCAGAATGAAATGTCAAAAAAGTTTTTGTGATAAATCTTCAATTAATTTGATGATTTGAAGTGAAGTGTGTTGTGTACTTTACAAAGAGTGGCATCTGCTATATTATATTGATATTGTATGTCAATGAGAAATATAAATAATTGTTAGTTCATAAAATTAAGTCTTATTTATTCTAATTTGAAGTTTGTGAGTCGCTATTAAGCATTTATGTTAAAATGACCGACCAAAGAACAAATATAAGTAAAAGTGCTACAACGTGAGCGTCAAAAACAGTATTCCAATGTGAATTAGTGACGTACAGCATGATCTAAGAACAAAATAGCGTTCAAAAAAAGGATTCGATTTTTTCTTTATTTTTATTATTTGCAATGTGGAAATTTGAATTACTATTATAGTCAAACGATACAAAATGAAAAAAACCGTGTTATTATTATTAAATTACATGAAAATTCGCCATTAGTCAAAACTGACCTATGTTCTGTATACCATATGGGCACATGGTGCCCACGGGTGACCCTAGTAAATATAATATACAGTAGCAATATAAAAATTTTATTATATAATAGGATAAAATTCGGTGTTTACTAAATGTCCATGTCTTGGATAAATTAGCCCCATCAGGTTACATTCTGCCTAGTTAAAATCGCTCGTGGTGACTCCTTCTATCGTTATCTCGATGAGTCGAATAGTAGTCGCACGAGATCGGTATAGCGCATCGGGAGAACGCAGCATCAGTTCACGACTAAACCATCGCATCGGTGCAAACTAAAACGTATACGTTCGTCCGGTCAACAACGACAGAGTTTCTGAATTATTGAAACTTTGCCACGCTCGCCGATCGAGACGATATTTGCACGTTTCAAACAATGACAGTAAGCGGGATCGTACCTACATGGCCAACATCAAGTCTGTATTGAACAACAACATGCTGCATGCGGTATTTCGTATCCCAATTTCTTGTTTAATGACGATGGTAGAATACAAGATATACTTATTTCTAAGAATATTGTATTATGTACTTCCTTTTTAAATAATATTACGAGAAAAGAACATTGTTGGCACAAAAGAAAGAGTTTTGTTTTTATTGAATTCAAATCTCATTCGTAGCATCGTAGCGTATAAAGAAGTCAGCTTGGCCTAGAAAATGCGCAATGAATTGAATTTGAAATTTTATTGTGTGATATAAAGTGATGGAAGTTATTATTTATAAATATTCCGAGAATATTGTATCTCTTATTGCACCACACACACAAACATACACATGGACGCACGGCGCACACACACACGCACAGTCAAACAAACGCACTAAATATATTTTTTGCGAATATTCAAGGAAGAAAAATTAATAAACAACAGTAAATGTAATAATAATAATAATAATAATAATAACAATTCAACTAATAAATAGATCACTTAAATCTAAACAAAATTCATCTAAGAACAATCGATCTAGAGCCTATCTAGCAGTAGTTTTTCATTTTGAGCTGAACATTTTTCCAATAACTCCAATACTAAAAGCCAAAGAAGTTAGTTTATCGACGGTTGAATTTCTAGTGTAAAACACCTGGCGATCCTTTTTTAGTCCATCTTGTCCGATTAACGTAATAACTTTGTACTTTAGCGTAAAAATGGGATATTTCTAATTCTGGTACATATGAATATTCGAAGGTGGAAGGTGGCCTACATAAATATCCCAGAGCAGAACGGCACTTCTTCGAACTAGATGTAGCTGATAGTTTGTCTTAACCATGTTTTGTATTAATAATTACATTTTTATAAATTTGATATTTATATTATTTTATTTAGGCAATGCCATTATACATTTTGTATTAATTTATTTTTTTGTCGGACTACATATTTTTAGCACGTCTCATAGAATGCACATGAGAATGTTCGGCCATGTGCCTGTAACATGCTTGAAGCAAAAAATGTTAATAACAAGAAGATCTTGTCCCGTCGCCCTAAATCCAAATTAGTATATAACTCATATACATGAATATATGATACATACATTCAAGTATATGAGTAATATACATTTTTGGTATGAATATGATAGTAGACACACACGTGTGAGACTGCCAGATGTTTAGTTTCAACTCCAGAGATACGATACTAAATTAAAGAGAAACATATTCAAATATAATAAATAAACCAAGAAGCTCTGGTTTCTTACATCTTCATTAAAATAATAATTTTGAACTTTCAAATATTATAGCAATCGCATTAAAAGGCCGGGTATTATTGCAATCAATCAGTAACAATGTCATTATTATCTTATACATTTTATCTTTTCAAGATTTCAAAGTGATTAAATGATAAATTGTATTCGGTGAACTAATGGCAAGCTTGTTTCATTATTATAAATATAGTCACCTATATGTATATGTATATTTTTGTCATAAGTGCCGCTCTAGTGATATTGGAGATAGAACATAAATTTCATAGAGTAAACATACACTTCCGGTTTGAATATGCTATTCAAAAATATGGGGTGTACATCTAGACCATATATACGTCTTATGTTTGAAGTTTCACAATTTTACGCTCGACAGTTTTGGCTCTAGAGCATTCAGACACAGACGTCATTCCGAAAATAATCACATTCGATTACTTATTACTTCGTAGAAGAAAGTAAAAAATTATTTGTGGACCCTATGGGAAAACACTGGCACAAAGAGGGTTAACCTGAAAAAAACTGAATGAAAATATTGTAATTTATAATGGAACCATAAATTAATATTTAACGTTGCTATAAAATTGCGTGTTGCTTTTTAATGCCGTTATTAATTAATTTTTCCTATAACACTAACCTGTTCAACATCAAAAGGTCAAATGTATCGAATAAATAGAATCGAAAAATTTTTATAGAATGCCAGCATTAAGCAACTGATTTAAATTTTTTGAAAAAAAAAGTCTATTCATAAATTTCTTAATCTGACGAATTGTAAAAATACAAGCATATGTACAAGATCCAGTGGCTTCAGCTCGCCGTGTAATCTATACAGTGGTTTAAATTTTAGCTCGCCGTACGAAGTACAGAAGAAACAAAAGCAATCGGTCGTGTGTCTGTAGCATTCTTGGATCAAAGAATTAACAAATAGTGTTTGTCTCGTCATCCTGAAAATGTTTACGGCATGACGTCTGTGTCCCCTAATGATTAGTATTAAGATACTAATCTTAAAAAATTTTCAAAATTTAAAGAAGATACTTTGCAAACAATAGTTTTGCGAAATACTAATATCATTCATAACTATTTTTCCATAAGTGCAGCCAATCTAGTGATACTAGAGATAAAACAAAAAATGAAAAGATTATACTGCACTTTCGGTTTGAATATTCTTTTCAAAAATAGGAACTGCACATCATGACCACATACAAGTCTTAAGTTTGAAGATTCTCAATTTTAGGTACGACAGTATTGGCTTTAGAGCTTCCACTGACAGACGTAATAATCGATTTTGTGACAATTTAAGACGTGTACTTTCGTCAAGATCTCGAGTTCAATTTTTTTGGAATTACAATACTTCCTTATATAATGCGTATCAATGTAAAAATATATAGATATAATTAGATTTTGTATTATAACCTTAAGAAGGTAACCCTATCCGTGGGGTGACCGAAATGTTCAAATTTTAATATACCTATATATTTCCGAATTGCACCACATAAGAAGCCAGTATCACAATTCATGAACATATTGTATGTTGTGTGAAAGATAAAATAATTCTCTTTCTCTGCTCTTTTCTAAACAGCCTACCCGATCGCTTTACGTTTACCCCTCTCACTCCGTCTAACATATTATGCACTGGCAATGATATGTTGGTTGCATGGTTTTAGAAAGAAGGCACTCACTAATATTCCGATACGTTGTAAAATGTATGCTTTAAGTAGTTTTTTTTTTTTAATTCATAATTACTGTTATTACTAACGGACAAAACAAAACAGCTTTTCCAGACATCTGTTTTCATTCTATGCTTGCACAAAGCTTATACTTACCTCGACTATTTTGCTCGATAACTGTAATTGATGGTAGATTATGATCGATCTGCAGCCAAGTATTATAATATAACTGCTGCTTGGCGGTACGCAATTAAATCTATTTTTATCAATGCTGGAAAATTTTGTTGAATGTAGAGATATTTCTAGGGAATTAAATCTCGTCTGTGAATGCATAGAAGAAAGAAATAACTTTTTACCGTATTTATATACGGGAAACAGTTATAATTAGGCTGAAAGTGGTAGCAAGAAGAATTGTAAGACACCTATTATTTTGTTACCTATACAGAAATTAATAATTAATTTTTTATTTCACAACTACACAGTATTGTAAGTTTATTCTAGTTTGTACTGTCCAAGCCACCGGTGTTGAACGGTCTAAAGAACGCAACTGCCATTTAATAACACTTCAAAATATTGTCAGTGTGCACATTATTAGTATAAGCCATTACTCTATTAATATTGGGCATTCACGTGCACACACACAAATTATGTTTGAAGATGTAAATTTCACAGCTGTACACAATTTGCGCGATTGTATGCATTCGTAGGTTTCTCTGCTTTTTAAAAATTTGCGTACTACGATTTACGGTCACCTATTATCAAAACATAAAGACTCAAATATAATTTTCTATGTAGATGATAAGTGAATATCCTTAAAGCAATTCAATTTACGACGGTTATGGTTTTAATACACTTTTAATAACTTTCTTCTTCCCATATGGGTCAAGATTGGGCACAAGCAATGCAATGCTTGACTTTTTGTTAATTATATAATAATTTTATTGCATATGAATTTCAGCTGTTTTCATTGCGCACGGTGTCTGAAAAAATTTTAATGAAGGTAAAGACCAGGGTTTATTTTTTGCTTGCCATACAGAATGTACAAAAGAGCTATAGTGATCGGTCGCGTGTCTGTAACATGCTCGGATCAAAAAAAGAATCTTGACAAAAAGTTCTTATCTTTTCACCCTGAATTCAAAAATATATATAACTCATATACTTGGATGTATGTATCTCGCTCGCTCGGTCGGTCGTAAGGTCTGACTTTGTGACCGCAACTCCTCTGAAAGTAACTAGCCGATTTTACTGAAATTTAGCTGACAAATAATCTTAGTGACCAAGAAGTTCTCGTCGCAATTTACAGTCAATCGTGTGTACAGGTCCGGAGTAATAAGGCTCTAAAATTTAGAGCCCCCTTAATACAGCCCTTAGAAAATATTTAAAAACCTTAAAAAATCTACAAATTATTCTAAAATATTTTGTGTTTAGCAATTTTCTTAAAATTGTGACCCTGAAAGCTATAAAAAGAATTATAAAAATTTATAGCGAAAATTTGTATATAATCGAACAGTGATTGCCATCTATAGGGAATTCGAAGAATCATGTGCTTGGATTGGATACTAAATTAAACTGTCATAAATACAGAAAGCAATTATATGTAGATAACAGATAATTGTCATCTTTAAAATAAGAAACCTATATTAAACAATGACCGCTATCGTGTCTTACAGGTTTAGAACCGGTGATCAATCGCATTTTAAGTGAATATTACAAATATCGTGAAGATATTTGTTAGGTTATTAATCGTTGTGCAACTAAAGAAAATCTGCACCAACGGTTTTTTCTTTGATAATGCAACGTTGTGTAAATCGACATTTTTACTTCAGGCGACGGCGATGTAATGGAAGGCGAAGATAGGGTGCTCAAGCTTGGCCCGTTGTTCAGGATGCAGCAATCGGCAAATTGCTGCTGGTGATATGAATTCTCTCGATAATGGTTTCCATGTCAGTTATTAGAAGAACTTCGTCAAAACCATGACGGAGAGACAGCCCCATGAATTGGCGTACAAAACTTCTTTCTAGTCGTAATAGAGGAAGTAAAATCTTTTCGGGAGCCCCCGCCAACCAGACTCGATAAACGGCTACCAGTCGCACACAACCTCCGTAGGTGAGCAGTTGCGTGGGTCGGCTGACACCACGCAACCACCCTCAAAGTTGGGAGATGAGGTTGGTGCGTTGTCGCATTTTGGATGCCATTGCTTGGACTTGTGGTACCTAGACCCCTATTCTGAGTATCTCAACTCAATATATTGAAGTGAAATTTGAGATAACGATGACGTACCACTAGTGAGACGCGCATGTGAGATCTTTAGGGATTTTTCTGACTTCAAGTTTACAACACTTGTTACAATTATTATTTTGAAAAGATTTAAAACTACAGTAAATACAAATATTATATATATAATAGCCCGGAAATGTTTGTAAGTGAGTTTTAAACAACACAAAACAAGGAAAACACAAAGAGACCAGCAAAAGATTTCACAAGTAATAAATGGGTAACAGTCAGTTCAAGCGATTTCATTAATCTCTGCGCTTGTACAAAGATGTCATGCCACACAACTAATAATCTGTCAATTTTCTCACTAGTAACTTTTCTGGTCTCACTACCTACCGAGGTAGTGAGATAAATTTACGAATTGATTGAGATCCATGACGTCATATCATGTTTCCGCAATGAATCCAATAGATGGCAACAGCGTTTTTGAGTGAGATCTCACTTCAATATATTGAGTTGAGACACTCAGAATAGGTACCCTAGTGCAGCGCTAAGATCACCTCGAATTGGAAGTCGTTGATGGTGGAAGAATACTAGTTGGATTTTAGTGGGGTTGGGTTTGATGCGCCACCGGCACATCCACTCCTGTAATGCATCCAGGTGAATCTGGAGCAGATGTATGACTATGGAAGGTTTGCGGGCAATGAGCCAGCAGACCATATTATCTGCATATTGTGGAGATTTTGTTGCAGCATTTACTGGAGAAGGCAGATTGCAGCAGTAAGAGATGAGAAGTAGGGGAGATAGAACAAATCCCTGGGGGACTCCTGCCGAGATGCAGAAGAAATGCGAAAGCTCTCTACCTACTCGGATTGTTGCCGTTTGGTTCTGCAGGAATGCAGCCATAGCACGAACCAGTAGAACGGTCAGGTTTCATTGGATCAGCTTGGCTAGGATGGCTGTGTGTTACACCTTGTCAAAGGCTCATTCAAGATTCAGAAAGGCCGCTCCAGCAACCTTCTCTTGGTTGGCTGCATTGGTTACATCCGAACATAGTCTCAGAATGACAACTTCAGCTGCATGAAAGGGCCGAAGCCAAACTGGTTCTCAGGAAGGATATTGTTTTGGGAGAAGAATAGTGATAGTTTGGTTGAAAGGATTTTTTGTATAGTTTACTCATTCTATTCAACAGAGAAATTGGCCGGTATGAATCTGGGATGGATGGTGGTTTGTGAGGTTTTAGTATCATGATAATTATTGAAGACTTCTATCGGGAGAGATGTAAGCTTCAAAGAAAGCATGAGTTTAGGATGGTTGTAAATAGTAGAATAGCGGAGACAGGAAGATGTTTGAGAAATAGTAACGTTATTCAATCCTCTCTTAGACCTGAGCGACCCTTTTTCGTTGCAATGGCTTCGACAATGTCTGCCTCAGTAACGGGATCCAATTTAAGTTGCTCCAGAATATCGAGAGGAGGAGGCGTCACCAAGTATTCGTTCACAGTTACATCTGTGGTTTTAAGGAAAGCACTGTCGAAAAGCTGGTCTTTCGGAATCCGGTAGAATTCTTTCATAAAGTCGGCGAAGATGGCTTGTCAGTAGGAGAGGCCGCGTTGGTATTGTTGGATTTAAGATGGTGGTTTGGATTAGCTAGTTGGCCTGACAATGCCTTCAAGCAGCTCCAGAACTTGTGTCTATCTTGCTGGTTTAGTTCACAGCATGCCTTGCTCCAAGATTGTTCCCGGAACTGGAAAAACGTACCTCTGTTGATTGCATTGAGTCTGTTCCAATGAGTCTTGGCAGCAGGGTTTCCCGATCGAATGTAACCGCGAAACAATCATCTTTTCTCGCGGATCATGTTCACAATTTGGGCCGGTAGCGGAGTCCTGTTCCATTTGATGATTTTGGTAGCGTTCACTAGTTGCCCGATTAAGAAGATTGAGGCGGCGCTGGAAGGCTGGTATCTAGCTCCCTCTGGAACCTGCAGTCCGACTTTGCGTAGTCCCGGATGATTTTGGTGGCCTTGGTGGTGGAGCTTTCAATTTAGTGAAGTCTGCCAACAGTGGTAGGTGATCGTTTGTAACGTGGAGAGATCCTTTCAGCAACCAATATGCAGTCGATGATTGAACTCCCTGCACCGGCGAAGAAGTTTGGTTCTCTATGCGCACGAATGGTAACTTGTCTAGGATATACAGAAGCTTCCTTCCATGTCGGTTAGAATCGAGGTCACCGAAAGTTACATTTCTTGCGTTAAAGTCCCCCAGAATGACGGAGTTCCTGTACTGGGAAACAAACTCATAGAGTTCATATGGTAGTCCACGATTGGGTCGAAAGTAAACACTAAAAGCATGAATTTTAGTCGAGCTGTAATTATGATTGCGCCGACTACGTTTAATTCCGCGAATTGAGGAGGCAGGATGAGTTTTTCGCTGGCGCACATCTGGTGGACATTGTTGGCGACGCCTCCATGGGCTGCTTGAGATTATTGAAGATGGTAACTATTTCATCACACTTGTTTAACAATAAGATTTTTGCCGTGGAGCAAAACAAATATGGTTATGTTTCTCTCCACGAAGCAGCACCGTTGGTGTGTTTTTCAAATTAAATTCAGCAACAATAATATATTTCATAGGTCAAAATAATAATAATAATAATCTTTATTATTTCAACAGGACGAATTCCAATTACAGAATAATATAAATTGAATAAGAAACAGATATATATATATATATATATATATATATATATATATATATATATATATATATATATATATATATATATGAAAATTGAATTACTAAATAAGATTAATGAATATAAAGAAAAATTACAAAGAAGCATACAGGAGCACATTCAACTTATTTCTAAACATAATAGAAGAGTCAGCAAAATCTAGACCAGTACAGAATGTGTTAAAAGTCCGACACATATCATTAATAGGCGAATGAAAATGCTGATTTGTCCTTGAGAAAGTACATTGAAAAGTGTGCGCGGATCTAGTGTTACAAGTGTTTACATGGAAATTCAGCCATACGAGTAGCTGTTCATCATTAATAAAGTTGTTTATTAATTTATACAAGAACAAAATTTGATTTTTCATTCGTCTATTTCTTAATGTTTCAAGTTTAAATTCTTTGCATAATGCACTATAGTCTAGAGATGGCCAACTACGCTCAATTCTAAAGTAAGCATGTTTACAGATTTTTTTTTGTATATATTCAATTGAATCAATAAGATACTGTTGGTGCGGGTTCCAAATCATAGAACCATATTCCAATTTGCTAAGAACCAGAGATTGAAATAGGACTTTTAAACAAAATTTATTGTGGAAATTGTAGGAAGATCTAATAATGAACCCCAGGTTTCGATATGAAGCTGCAGTTATTAATGAAATATGCGTAATGAAGCTGAGTTTAGGGTCGAAGGTAAGACGTAAATCTTTAAAAGAAATGACTCGATTTAATTTAGTGTTATTCATCATATAATAAAAATGAATTAGAGAATGCTTACGCGAGTAACTCATAACCTGGCATTTATCAATATTAAACGACAGATTATTGTTGACAGACCAGTTATAAATAGAATTTAGATCAGCCTGCAAAGTTAAGCAGTCGTCTAAATTTGAGATAACTCGATATAATTTAAAGTCGTCAGCGAACATAAGACAATTTGAATGAGTTACGGTATCAATAAGATCATTGACAAATAATAGAAATAACATAGGACCTAACACAGAACCTTGAGATACCCCGGATAATGCTAAGAACTTGGTGGATTTAAAATCATTGCAATAGACATATTGAAGTCTGTTATTTAAATAAGATGTAAGTAAAGCACAAAAATCGATAGTAAATCCAATTTATTTTAATTTGAAAAGTAGTAAATTATGATCGACTGTGTCGAAAGCATTCGAGAAATCAGTATATATTACATCGACTTGCTGTTTATTATGTAGAGCATTTTCTGAAAATTGTACGAAATTTAATAAGTTTGAAACAGTGGATTTTTTATTTACAAAGCCGTGTTGGTTTGTACTTATGTACAATATTGTTTGACTTTGAATATTTTTAAATATATATTCGTAAATTTTGGCAATTGTATTCAGACAAGATATAGGTCGATAATTGCTAATATGAGATTTATTGCCTGATTTTAATAAAGGGCAGATTTTTGATTCCTTCCACATGCTGGGAAAAGTATTAATATTTAAACTCAAATTAAATAGCAGACAAAGTGGGTATATAAGTAATTCACTGCACCCTTTGAAAATAAAAATAGGTAACATGTCCGGACCGAATGATTTAGTGTTTTTCAGAGCTTTAATTGCTTTGGATACGTCAGATATACTAATATTAGGTATATGGACAGTGTTGCAGTTAGCTATTAAGAGGATGAGCGCTGCGTGTGACGTAGACAAAGTTCCTGTTAGAATGTGACTATGTAAAACTGACATGGGAGGAGCTAATAGTGTGTTATGACGCTAAAGTACACTCTGATCCAAAACAACATATTACAATATATACTAAAATCACGTGCAGCGCACACAATTTTATGTTATTTATTTTATTATGTTTGATGTAGGTACATATATTGTTGCAATATTTTTCTAACGTAATAAGTTAATAATTATACATATACGGAAAAAGGTGTATAAATAAATATAAAATATATATAATTAGATAACTCGTATTCTTGGTTTCTTAGCAAAGAGGCAGTTGCAGTCTGTGGTGTATATTAAATAAATTCAGGCCTAGTGTCAGGAGTAGAAAGAGTCAAGATTTAAAAAGATTAGAGAATATTGAAAATTTCTTTTCATTTTCATCAACTTATATAAAAATTAACATACATTCTTTGGTATTTTACAAATACGGTTCATTACATTTGATCATAAAATATTACATATACATATATTGTAAACAAATTTTTATTGAGTTCCCAAATTTTACGATTTAGACGAGCTGTTGCATGTGCAATAAGATATAGAAAATCTGATACTAAAACCGGTAATCAAACTTTTAATTTAAAGAAAGATATAGAGAATAATACTTGTCATGTATTTGATGAGCATAAAAATTGTGACGGGTATTTTTGTAAATAAGAAATTGGACCAAATTATTTTCTTCAACTGAAAAACAGTCCGGAATTATATAATCGTCTATTTGTCATTATCAAAACGGTTTCTCAACATTCACCAAGTCTATTGTATGATTTCGACAGTAATATCGTAGAACATTTTAATTCTCTAATAACAAAATTCGTCTGCGGCAAAAGAACTAATTACGCGAAAGGACGATCGTACCAGTCTCGGTGTTATGCTGCTGTAGTATCTTTTAATTCAAAAGGTAGGACACACTACAATTTTCATAAAACTGTTGTTGGCCACAGTCCCACAAAAATAAAAACGAAATTGATCTAGATGATCTACAATAAAAAAAAATTTTTTTGGAAGAAGAATACGGAAGATGTTATTGAGATCAACAAAAATCATAGTTGGTTCTATCAAATACAAGGTCAACTAAGGATCTCAAATCGCAGTAAATGCATTTTAGCCGTTTGGACGGAGAACCAAATAAGTCAGGAAATTATTTTAAAAGATGATACGTTTTGGAATGAAAAAATGGAATCAAAATTAAAAAAAAATTATATGGATTGTATGTTGCCTGAATGGATCAGGGAATACGAAGTTTAAGACATCTGTCAAATTAAAAAATAAACAAACATTGTAAAATAATAAGATATATATATATATATATATATATATATATATATATATATATATATATATATATATATATAAGTCTTATTATTTTACAATGTTTGTTTGTTATTGTTGTTATTTTTTTACAAAGTTTATTTATTACTTTAATTTAATTATGTCTTTCACTATTAAAACATTGTTTAACCTGTAATATTCAGCTAAATTGCGTCGATTTAAACCCTTCTTTCTACTCGCATTAAGAGTTAATCTTTTCCTCTTAGTTATAGTTAGATTATCCATGTATGAAGATTTATATATAATTAAACATGAAAAAAAAAACGAATTCATTCTACCTGATCTATAATATTTAATGTAATTTCACTTCGATATTAAACAAGTTTTATTAATTATTGTCAAAGAAACAAAGACAGGTCAGGTCTTATGTGAACATAAAATGAAAATAAGTGAAACGCTTGTAAGATTGGAAATAGCTAAATAGGGACAATGTAATAAAATGTAACTTATAACAGAACAATCCTAAATACTGTACATGCTACTGCGTTCAATGATAGCAATGCCCGACTGTAAATAGGAGGAGTTACAAGCACTTCGCCGTTCTGCTATGTGCGGCGATAGTTCCTTGTATCAAGTTTAGACTGTTCTTCTACGATTTGGAGGTTTTGTAATCAGGTGATAATATAGTTATTTGTGAAGATATAAATTTAAAAAAAAAACATTTCGTCTAAGGAAGGATCACTTCAACGCGGTAAATGGATAATATTTGGAATTTTAATTTAGAAAGTCTATTAATTCACTTACAAAATTAGATAATTTAAGTGAAATTCAAACATACATAACTATATTAAATTTTTGAATTAAGAAAAAACTGTTGATTTACCATTCATTATTAGCTCAATATCTAGCAAAAATATTTGAATTTTAACTTTCTTACTATTATAGTTTTCGAGTTATGACCTGTTTATGAAACTGCTTTTAAGCAAAAATTTTATGTAGGTTCTCATCCTCTTAATTTTGACAGTATTAGATGTACTATTACGATAGACACTTTTAAAATAATCAGCAAAAGCTTCAACTATTACATCACCACTTTCATAATATATGTTGTTAGCATCACACATAGTATTTGGGATCCCGATTAAGCCTTTTTTGTTTTTTATATACGTCCAGAAATATTTCGGATCACCAGTAATATTATCTTCTACATGGGTAATATACGAGTCATAGGTAGTTTTTAGTAAATACTTGACTTGAGATCTAAAACTTTTAAATTTCCCCAGATAAAATGAGTAACCAAAATTTTTGTATAATTTACGATAATGGTTTTTCATTTTTAGAGAATAAATTATATTTTTTATAAACCAAACCGGGTATTTACGTTTACGAGTTACTACTTTTGGAATACATTCATCAAGACTGCTGTATAGAATCGCATAAAAACGGTCGGCAGCGACATTGATATCAATACAATTATCAAGCCATTTCCAGTCAACTTTAGCAAGTGATCTATGCAGTAAATCAAAATTACCACGCTTAAAATTATAAAAAGCTTCAGATGTAAAAGAGGGTTTTTGTTTTAGGTGTTCGTGAAAAGTGCAAACAATAGATAGAGAGGGA
The DNA here is from genome assembly GCA_933228885.1 of Leistus spinibarbis. NCBI lineage: Eukaryota > Metazoa > Arthropoda > Insecta > Coleoptera > Carabidae > Leistus > Leistus spinibarbis. The sequence continues at coordinate 1,537,625 of OW121799.1, forward strand.
TGGTGCTTATCTTCTGGTATAATAGGGTCATTGCATTTATGTACTTGACAATTAATATTAGAAATGACTATGTCTAAGAGTCTATCATAAGCATTGAATACATTATTACTCTGAACCATATTCATTAAATTAATAAAATTATTGAACAAGCATATACTATTATCTAAAAAATTATCACTATAAAACTTATTTAAATTAGTAAAATTAAGATCGCCAACAATTAATACATTAGAATTATAAATAATCGGTAAGGAAGTGAGGGCATTATAGAAACTAGAATATTCAGATTGATCAGTAGCAGGTGCTACATAAACAGCAATAACATAAGCAAATGACATTTTCAAACAAATTTTTACACAGGTTAATTCGATGTTTACAAAGTCACAGATGATATTGTGTGAAATGCATTATTAATTAATATATTTCATTTAAATTTGTATTTCAAATACATATACTTACGTTTCACTTTTAAATATATTAATATATTGGTAATGAAACCAGTAGTATGTATTTTACATATAGAGTTTGGAGACATTTCATCAATGAATGTGTTCATTTTGTCGCTTTGAACATTAGCATTGTGTGCCGTTAAACAAACTAGATTATTTTGTGTAATTCTTATTCGTGATTACTAATTGGCTAGCTGTGAATATTCCTCAAGAACAAAATTTGTTGCTGCAGCTTATCTGTAGGTACCAAGCTGATTTTAACCAATTTCGTCCCACTTTGTTACTGCCGCATTTAAATTCAATTACTCCTATAATTCCAAAGTAATAGGGTCCAAAAAACAAGGAACATTTTTATGAATACATAGTTATTTCAAATTGAACTCAATTGCTATATAGCAATAATCATTTTGCTGCATATTTTCAAAAATTTGTTAAGCTTCGAGTTGTTTATTTTTGCCAATTATGTCCGTCCAAATAATTGGTTCATTTCTTGAATAGCAAAGGTTGCAAAACAACTTTCTTCATTAGTAAATTATTCGTTAAACAAAGTTTTCTGAAATATTTCATTTATTGATTCTCGTTGTACTGGGAGTTAATGGCATTAATTGTTAATTTTTTATTCGTTATCTATACATTTCGTTTGCATTTTTCAATATTGAATAGCAATCAATGCTATGGTAGCTACCAGTTGATTGAGCTTGTTGCATTTGTACGATTTTATTACGAACGTGTAGTGAACGTAAGTTGGAAGAGCTATTGTTTAATACCAAAAGTAATATCACTATTAGAAGGTTTCGAAAATGTAACAAATACTGATATATAATTTAACATTCTCATTGTATCATGAGCCATCACTGCACAATCACCAGTGATTTTAGTGAAATCTTACAGATATGCGCTCTCGTTCTTTGATCGACACGTGTCTGGCTTTCGACCTGTATGCTTTATATATTCCAGAATTGTAAATTCATGTTATGTGAGCCGACATTTTCCGATAAATAATTTGCTGTTATTGACGCGATAACTGATGCCAATCCTCTCAAACCAATAGAAATGTACTTGTAGATTGTATTTTATAATTTAGTTGACGTGCATAACAAATGTGCCTGTAGGTATGGTGTAAATTCTCGCATCTGAATTCACAGTTCCATGTTTTGATTTACACACATACACACTCACACGTATATAAAGTCAAATACATATTACTCACGTTCGGTGAGTTTGTATGACACCGGCTAGCGGAAATGACAGTTCAATCCAAACCGTGTTCAATTATAAACGCTGGGATAGTTCTCCAGAAATATATGGAGCATATAGAGCGAAAAATTCATATTTACTAAAATGAGGATACTTGCAATTAGTTTTTTAATTGACAACCTTTTTTTTTGACTGACTCTACTAGTAGTAAGTATCTACTATGCGTATAATTTCGTATTTTAACGGAAGTAACTTTATTAGCCTCGTTGAATTTATTCTGATTATTTTCTCGTCTGTGTGTGCCTGTAAAACTAGTATCGAAAACATTGTTGTAGATAAAAGTAAAAGATTAGAGTATGATATTTAATATTTCCAGTTGTATCTATAAAATCAGGAAGAAATTTATAAGTAAGTACTCTTGCTATTATGTATTTGGTTATCTCAAAAACAGCATAAGTTAGAAACAAGATTTGGTACGCGTAAAACGCACCAACGCGCAGAGCTCGCCTTTAGGTAAAATATGCGTTGCGAGCAGTGGTTTTTAATTATTATGGCCTTTTGGCTAACAATTTGAAAACATGTTATAGATATAAAAAGTCTTACAATTTTTTGAAGATTATATTGATAAAAAATAATGTTTAGTGCATATTTGAAAATTCAAAATTATAATATTTAATTATTTTTTTCGGGCTTTGGGTTAACAATATAAAAAAATCTTGTAGATATAAAATATCTTAGAATTTTTAGTAGAATTTTTGAGTGTTTTAATTATTTTTATAAGGGTTGTATTAAGGGGGGTTCCACATTTTGAGGCCCTATAACTCGGGAAGGATACGGGTGATTGGATTTAAACTGCGAGCGAATTCAAATGGGATGCCAAATAATATATGTACCAAAATTGGTGTGAATCCCTTCGGTACCTTCAGAGGAGTAGAGGGCACAAATTTGGTCTTACGAGCGACCGAGCGAGCGAGCGACGACTAACATCCAAGTATATAAGTTATATATATATATATATATATATATATATATATATATATATATATATGCATTCAGGGCGGCGAGACACTTTTTTTTAATGAAATTTTTTGATCCGAGAATGCTATAGACACACTCCCGAATGCTTTAGCTTCTTCGGTACTTCGTACGGCGAGCTAAAGAAGTAAAATGAACAAGAATCTTCCAAATTTTCCAATGTATTTTTTCAAAAACGTGTCTTCTGTGGTTTATCTAACTTAAGATACGCACAATAGTACAAGACAGCTATAATGTTTGGACTGTATGATTCTCGGAATATTTTCAATTACACTAATTTGTACCTACTTAATAATAATGCTGTGGTTAATAGTAATCTCCCTAATCGCGGGCTAAATTCACGGACATATTTAGCACGTAGTATCATTTGCAGAATGTTTAGTTTAAATATATAGCCTCCATTATCTCAAGTTTGATAAATATTTTTGTATTGGTTTTATGGGTGCTAATATTTGCATAAAATTTTATTTTAATTTTATTTCTGATACAGGCTTATAATATCAATTAATTATTGCACGTTTATTATTAAGATAATTTGTAAGATTTATATAATAATTTGGAATTTTTTAAGTTGAAATGTAGTACAAATTGGTGCTAATATTAAGTTTTGCACAATCTTAGTGCTTTTGTGACAGTGACACTGTTCATCCTTAAATTATAATAACTGTTTTCTAATATACTATAATCAAAGGATTTTGTCGGTTCTAATTGAGTAACCCACACTTTTTTTTTTTAGTGCCAATTTCACGTACCTACCAATAGATGTATTTCCGTTAAATTCCATATTTCGTATGTTTTAAAAGGTACCATACCCCCATAAAAATGTGTAACCATATAACAAAGCAAATATACACATAATCGATACTATACCAAAAATGAGCTACAGTAAAATTAATGCAATTAAAATATGTTTGACACAATGTGATCAATTGCAGTAATACCCCTATATTTGAGATTAAAAATGCGGTCACTCTCATTAGTATTTTATGGTTATGGCGTACTAAAATATTGACCTGTCCCTGTTCATTTTACATTATATCAAATCATTGTTTTGCTATTTCCATAGCCGAACAGAAGATATCACCCACTGCTGGTTGAAATTCATTGTAAAACATGTCTTAAGTGGCCTTCAGTCGATTATCTTATATCTATTTAATACAATATTGCTTAATTTTGATTTAAATCCATGTTATGATGTCGTGAAACAAAATAAGTATGTGTGATTACTAGGGTTACGTTTTTTTATCATCAACTTATATTAGTAGTATTTTTAGCTCGACATACGTAAGTACAAGACAATTATAGTGTTTGGTCATGTGTCTGTAACTTGCTCGGATCAAAGATTCTTAACAAGAAGTTCTTGTATTTTTACCCTGAATCCAAAAATATATATAACTCATATACTTGGATGTGTGTATCTCGCTCGCTCGGTCAGATTTTAAATCCAATCGGCTGTACAGATCTGGAGTTATAGGGCCCCAAAATTTAGAGCCCTCCCAAATACTGCCCTAAGTCAACTTTAATAAAAATTGAATTTTCTACTAAAAATTCTAAGATATTTTGTCAAAAAAGTTTTTCGAAATTGTGAGCCCAGGGGCAATAAGTTTGTTTTTGAAATTTTTAAATTATTTTATATTAGGTTATCTGTGTATAAGATATAGTTGTGGTTTCATTTTGACCAGTTGTTATATTTGTAATTTTTTCTCATAATAATAACACATAATTCGTTTATGTGTTATTTATCTATGTTAATTGCCAAAGTCAACAATATACTAAACTCGCAACAAAAATAAATAATAATCATATATTTTAATTTTACCAAAAGAATCCACAAACATATATAAGACATTATATATTAATGTTTTTACAGATTGTGAACCTGAAGGTCGAAAAAAAATTATTAATAATAATAATAATATTGAACCTTAAATTGTTGTTGACAGATTGTTGGATGATTGCAATAATAAATTTTATACTTTAACAATTGCTATCGCTTTCATTGTTGTATTTATTGCGATTGTGCTCGCCGGTACGGCTTTTCGCTCTTATTGAGTGTCGCTCATATTGTCTGTCGCTCTTATAATCAGTCGCTGTTTTGAGTAGTCGCTGTTATGGCATGTCGCTCTTCTGGCTTGTCGTTGTTTTGGAAGTCGCTTATATGGATTCGCTATTATGGGTTTCGCTATTATGGGTGTCGCTCTTAGGGTACATAGGTATTTTATGATTTATTTATATTATTGTATTACTAACACCTTTATAAGCATTTATTCTGATATATTCAGAGTAGTTGCGATTACAAATATAGGGCTTACGATCGTGTGAGATACACATTTCAGGTATAAAAAATGCAGTTTGGAATTATGGAGAAAATAAAAAGTAAATAATGGTTGGTTCTAAAAATGCTATCGAATCACAGCAATGCACTATAACGTACATACTGTACTGTAAGAAATGACACTAACAATCGTATGTTTTCTTTGTTGGTAATGGAATTTACTACGCACTTATCTTGTGGCGAACTGGAATCATTGTTGATTGTACACATTTTCTATTTTATTGATTATAATAGAAATTAACCGATTATACTAAATTACATTTCCGTGACTTGTTGACGTTGCTAGATTAAATGATATTTTCCATGTTAAACTAAATATCCAATTATTGTTAGTATTGCATTGGTGAAATAGCTCATTTCAATGGCACATTAAAATATAAATTGGATTGTTCTTTTGAAATATTATATTCTTAAAGAATTGATTATTATCAAACTCAATTTGAATAGTAGTCACGACATGTTTATATGTACGTGGATTTGATTTATATAATATATATTTTTGGATCTTATACGTAATTAGGGTCACCCGTGGGCACCGTGTGCCCATATGGTACACAGAATATAGGTCAGTTTTGATGGATGGGGAATTTTCTTGTAAATCATAGTTACAATATAAAAATAAGGGATTACCCTTTCACGGTATTTCCTTCAGTTTGTAAAGCAAATCTAAAAAAAATAAAATATTAATAATTTGATATATTTTTCCAGCCAAACAGGTGTCTAAAAAGATGTTTGAATTAACTCTTCAAGAATTTGTTTATTATATAATTTATAAATTTATTTACTGCATTTATTTGTAGTTAAATATATTGTACAATGCACATTTAATATTATTTAATAATTTAGCAGTGCCACGGCAGTTTCAAAACTGATAATGGGTCCTATGCTAAAACACAATGGCACAATGTACACAACTCGATATGCATTTTGAAGATTCGGAATATATTTAAAATTGACATTTCAATTTTTCTGACGTATAACCTTTTATTTTTACGTAGGGCAGATTACTTGATTATAAAGTTATTAATTGCTGTTGTGTAGACTTTTATTTCAGTATAAACTATTTGTTATCATTATTATAACTACCCAGAAATGTTTGTTTGTTTGTATGTGAGTGTGTGTAGAACGCTTTTTTGTAAAAATGCAAATCGGCATAAACGGGGATCGAACTCATGACCTCCAGGATGAAAGGCATGATACTTAGCCACGGCACCATGGCGACTGTTAATAATGTTATAAAAAATAATCAAATAGTTTATACTGAAATAAAACAATCTCTACTCTTCTGAAATTCAGTCTGCTGTGAAATAGATAAAAACGAATCAAACGTCAGAATGAAATGTCAAAAAAGTTTTTGTGATAAATTTTCAATTAATTTGATGATTTAAAGTGTATTCAGTGTGTTGTGTACTTTACACATATTTATTTTTAGCAAATTCGTGTTTCCGTACATTTATTTTAAATCATAGTTAATATTCTCACTTCAAAATGGCCAAGAAGCAGTGATTTTTGAAAATATGAGTTGCGGTAAGATTCTATAGTTCGTCAAATTATAATAACTGCAAGGAAGTAAATTTATAATTCTGATTATTCGAGAAATAAAATCTTGAAGAGATAATTCAAACATATTTAGAAACATGTTTGGTTTGCAATTTTATTCTTTTATTTTTGATGGCACAATCCATTGTATTTTAGCATATAACTAATTATCATTACTTTTAAAACTGCCGTTGTGACACTGCATCAGATTAATACTGCAAAATTCAGAATCTAGCCTGATTATTTAATTCAAAAACAATAATGAATCAAATGTCAAATCATTAAAAATGTTGCTTAAAAAGGGTTTGTAATACATTTTTTTGAATAATTGATTCAAATAATAAACAGCAATCGTAAGTAAATTTATATTGCTGTTTTTTATATACAATCATGGAAACTGTCTAAATGATACAACACTTATGCACCATACAAGGTTTAAATAAAAATTTAACAAAATTTAGTTTAAATAAATCTTAGTTTAAATTTATCAGATGTTACACAGTGCATGATAAGCGATCGATTAGTTAATCTCAGCATAGTGATCTAAGAACAAAATAGAGTTCAAAAAAAGGAGTCGGTTTTTTCTTTATTATTATTTGCGATGTGGAAATTTGTATTACTATTATAGTCAAACGATACAAAATGAAGAAAAACCGTGTTATTATTATTAAATTACATGAAAATTCGCCATCAGTCAAAACTGCCCTATGTTCTGTATACCATATGGGCACATGGTGCCCTACGGGTGACCCTAGTTATATATAACATTCTTATCTGTCGCCAAGACATGGTGGCTAAGACTCTCGCTTCTTACCCTGGAGGTCGTGAGTTCGATCCCCGTTTATGCCAATTCGCATTTTTTTTTTTAAAAAGCGTTCTACACCACTTACAAACATACATTTCTGGGTAATTATATTAATGATACATAATTGTTTAAGGTTATTTTTGACTAATATGTTATTTTATCTTCTAAAAATTTGTGATGATTGATGATGATGTGCTGAATGTCTGTTTGTGATCATTCAACACACCATCATCCATCATCATAAACATTCAGAAAAAGACCATAAGTTGGTCAAAATATACCCAACGTCTATTTCGTCACCAACTAAATATCTTGACTTGATTGATCAAAAAATCACATTAAATAATAGTTTTGTGTTCACATAAAATATCGACCTCGAAATATTAATGAATCTATTCGTATTGAAAGTCCCTGTATCAATTTTGACTATTTTCTCAATGACGTCTGTATTTTAAAACGCTCTAAAACAAATACTATTGAAGATAAAAATGTATTGTATGAAATTTTAGATTCGTATGTTCTGAAAAATTTAACATTTTCGTTTGAAAAGGATATTTCTACCAGAAGTGCTTGTCATTATTTTGCACATTTCGAAAAGAACACGAGTTATAAAAGAAATGATGCATACATATAAGTTAAAGATATTAAAATTTTTAGCAATTTTTCGCCATTTATATTAATCATGTTACATTTACGTTTCACTAGTTACCATTCTTATGCATATTATTTCATGTTAATGGTATTATTAATTTTAAATACCATAAAGAAATATTATAGTTAATGGTGAAAACTTAAATATAAGATAACCGATTGAGGGCCACTCCAGATTCTTTATTAATATTGATATATCATTTTCTATGATATCTAACGTTGACATATATATAATTAGATTGGCTTGTCTAATTAAGGTAATTACGTAACTCTGCCCAAAAAATGCATGTTTTTCGTGAATTTTTTTCTCAGATTAGGTAAATGATAACTTTGGGTTATTTTGCATGTTGTTTATTCATATATAGACTAATATTTTTGATTTTATTGAACTGTTTCTTGCTTATTATGCCGAGATATGGCCCCCCAACATCTGCGTGCACCTCCTCAAGGGCGAAAACCTCTAGGTCGTCCGGGTCATCTTTAATGAAATCTGGTTTGAAAATCTTAAAGTAAAATCTGTAAGACTGTAAGTACCAATAAGAAAAACGCGATTCTGTGCTCACCTATAACTTACAGCTATTCGTAACTTACTACAGATACATATCAAGTTTACAGTGACAGGATGTTTGGCCATAAATTTACAGTATATGAAGATATTATTTCGAATCCCCAAAAAGTAAAAATATATCGACAATTTGTATTTATTGGTGCCATTTAGGAAGAAAATTACAACAAAATTACGCAAAAAATAGATATAAGTAATCTTTTCTTTTTATAAAGGATCTTCTTAAGGATCACACGAAGAAATTTTAGAGACACGATGAACGCATTTGAAATACCTGAGTCAGTTTAGATAAATGTTTCGATTAGAAAGACAAAGTGCGATTTTTTTTTTTATGAATTAAGACCAATTGATGATCGACATTGAATATAGTATAAGGAATGCCATTCCAAAGGATGGTAACAATCTTCAACTTGGTACGAATATTTACGAGAAAATATAATATCAAAGGACATTTCTTATACTTATAGAAAAATAACATGTTACTGCAAAAATTACAAATAAGAAGTATTTTGAAAACGAAAACATAAAAAATGTTTCATGATCGATTTAAACATAAAGTTATTGGCACAAGCTTCTCCTTTGATTTATTTATTTTATATCGAAATCAAAGGCCTTCTTTTGATGTGTGATGCGAGCAATTTCAAATAATAATTTCTCTTTTTAATTTCCTAATATCTTGTTCAAATTTAATGTAATCAACCAAACACTTTTTACTGTCATCATTGATCAATAACAATTTTTGAACTATTTCGGTCGAATGTTTCGGTTTTATAAATTTTCTTTTTATATATTTCCGATTTGACGTTTTTAATATATTTTCATATGTGTTATTCTGTGGCAAAACCTCTTGATACATAATCCTGCCCATTATAATTGCAAATAATTTTCTTCTAATGTGGGATTTATAGTTCCACTGCGTAAAGCGTAATCCATATATTGTAAATAAAATTCGTATTGGTCGCTGTTGGTATTTCTCTTTCGTTTTTCTCTTTGGCAACTAAAAATTAACACATGCAGATTTATTAGTAAACAAATGAAACAAGATTAAATTTATGAAAGTATAAAAATTGTTATAATATTTTAAAGTATTATTTGAAAAAGAGTTTGGTATAAAATATATAACTTACCTCATATAAATCAGTAAAATATATATCGTACATTTTGCTTGTCAGTAAAGTTATCCTCAGTTTTCTCCGGCCACGATTTCTGTTACCAACCTAAAAATAACAAACTCCCTTTGATTGACATTGGCGCTACTATTAGAACAAAATTACTTCCCAACACTTAAAAATTAGACAACCACAACGTAACCACAAACAGCGATTTTGTATACAAACGGATTATTTACATTTTCGCTGTTTGTTATTACGTTGAGGTTGTCTAATTTTTAAGTGATGGGAAGTAATTTGTTTTAATAGTAGCGCCAAAATCAATCAAAGGGATTTTGTTATTATTAGGTTGGTGACAGAAATCGTGGCCGGAGAAAACTGTTGATAATCTTTTTGAAATCATTTTGCAATCTGTCATCCACGGATTGCACAACATGAAGCAAATATAAAATACAAGTGCTGGCAACTATTTGATACAAATTACCGAGGTTTGCGCAATAATTTAATACATTGTTTTCTTTATTTAGCATGCAACAATAAGAAATATTGCAAATTACTTACAAACTGTTATTTCTTTATTGATACCTTTGTCACACATTAAAAGAAAAAAATCTGAAGTGGCCTGCATTCAACTTTCTTTTACACTGATTATTGATTATAAAAATATAAAGTTAGAAAATAACAATCCAACAGAAACAATATGAAATAATGAAATTATATAAATGAATGAGTGGAAATTTATACCAATACCAATTACATACTACCTATCAAAACTAATCAATACCCTACAGAAATATTCTGAAATGTCATTTATCTAATTGGCAAAATAGCAGATGATCCGACTTTATAAGCTACATGCGAATCCATGGCAACGTAAACAAGATATTTATAATGTTTTGTAGCACTTTTCTCTCAACTGGTACATTTTTTGAAGAAATGTTTCAAACAAAAATTGTGCGAAATATGAATCTTTTTCATTATGAACATAAATATTTTTGCTGTAAGTATAGCCGTTCTAGTGATATTGGAGATAGAACAAAAAATGTATAGAGTAAACATGCACTACCGGTTTCAAAAATAAGAGGTGCACATCTAGGGCATATACAAGTCTTAAGTTTGAAGTTTCATAATTTTTCGTTTGACAGTTTTGGTCCTAGAGCGATCACAGACACACACAGACAGACAGACGTCATTCCGAAAATAGTCATATTCGATTCAGGGAAGGTCAAAACATGTATATCCATTGTAATCTCGAGTTCGAAATTTTTCATGATTACAATACTTATGTATTACTCTGTAAAAGAAAGTAAAATTATATAATTACTAGGTTACATGTGGCAGCAATGATTCGCATGCGCGTTACAATATCTATAAGCTGATTTCTATAAGAGCACGCGTTATAAATGGCAGTTCAGAATCGCAATATCGGTAAATCTATAAGTGGTCTTGTTGTAGATAACCTATAGTTCTATATTGTTATAGATTTATAGAAATACATTCAGAATCGCACCATAGATAAGATTAGTTGGAGCTTTGACCACGTTGAGGTTAATTGGTCGATAATTGAAAAATGGCGGCTGTTCGAAAAAAGTCTTTTCTTGGGATTTGGCGGGCTGCAAAAAATACTTATTGTTGGAAATATGTGAAAGTCGTCAATGCTCCAATAAATTTAGTGTACTTTAATTTAAAACATAGAACATGAAACTCGGACTAAAACTTTTTGAGTTATCAAAACGTGTTTAAAGTTTTGGGTTCATATAATTCAGAAATTCAATAAAATCAAATTTTTTTGTGGAAATATGAATAAACAACATGCAAAAAAACTCGGAGTTGATATCATTTACCCAATCAGAGAAAAAAGTGACGTAAACCTGAGGAGGTTTACGTCACTTTTTTCTATCTATGATTGGGTAAATGATATCAACGCCGAGTTACCCAACAACACCATAGAAGCACTTTGCATAAAACTACTAGACAATACGCACATAACAGCAGCATACAACAACCCAAGAAACATATTTACTGACAATGACCTTGACGCACTACTCAACAACAACAAGACATTACTGATCGGTGATTTAAACGCGAAGCACACGGACTGGGACTGTAATATGTGCAACACTAACGGACAAACACTGAACAACTATGTTACTCAATATAACGCACACGTACTACACCCGAACACCCCCACGCACTACCCAACAAGCGGCATGACCCCTTCGACCATTGACTTAGTAATAAGTAAAAACATAACTAACATAAGTAATCCTATATCATTACAAGAACTGAATTCTGACCATAACCCCATCATCCTCACCCTAACAAACCAAAAGACAGAAAATCACACTAAACGTACTACCTCATATAGAAACACTGACTGGAAAGAGTTCCGAAAAAAAAAGACCAAAACATTATTATTAAAAATAATATAACAACAGTACAGGAACTTGAGAACCAAGTAGATACATTAACTGACGCTATCACAAAAGCAAAAAGAAAACATACACAAACTATCACCATAAAACCACACAAGGACAAACTACCAGACGAAACATTAGACATCATCAGACTTAGAAACTGCGTGAGAAAGAATTAGCAACGAACCAGAGACATACATTACAAACTACACATGAACGACCTCAACTTACGAATACAAAGGAAAATCAGACAATACAAAAACGACACTTGTACACAAAAATTAGAAGCATTAAACCCACATGACAATTCCCTCTGGAAAATCACCAAAGCCTTTAAAAACCCCTTCAACCCCATCCCTACACTGACACAACAATACCACACTTTGTGACAGACGAAGCAAAAGTGGAACAAATTGCAAACATCTTCGAAGACGTACATAAAATTGACATGAACAACACACCAGAACAAGAGCACATCACATAACTGACACAACAATACCTACAACTGAACCACGAAACAGACAGAAGACAACTAGCGAAAATCCTTACATCCCCCAAAGAAATAGTACAAATAATACGAACCCTCCCCAACAAAAAAAGCTCCCGGACCTGATAAAATCGAAAACAAAATCCTAAAAAACCTATCTAGAAAAGCAATAGTCCAAATAACCTACCTTATAAATGCAATCATCCTTCTACAACATTTCCCAGAAGTCTGGAAAATGGCAACCGTAATCCCCATACCAAAACCCAATAAAGACCGTAAAAACCCCACCAGTTACCGCCCCATCAGCTTACTTAATACCCTCGCAAAACTGACAGAGATAATAATACTCACAAGATTAACTAAATTCGACAATAAAAATAAAATCACACCGGACTTTCAATTTGGTTTCAGACCAAAACATAACACAGTACAACAAGTAACAAGAATAGTGACAGACATAATACTAAACTACAACAAGAGCAAAGTTACCACTATGACCCTGTTAGACATTGAAGAAGCCTTCGACAAGGTTTGGATAACAGGGCTCATTAGCAAATTAATAAGACACCGATTCCCACCTACAATAATCAAACTAATACACTCCTACCTATCCAATCACCAGTTCAAAGTTCTCATCAACAACACCTACTCCTCCCCCAAACCTATTAGAGCTGGAATACCGCAAGGCAGTGACCTAGGACCAAAACTGTTTAACTTCTACATAAGTGATACCCCCCCCCACCTTTCCTCAGACTAACATCTCAATGTACGCGGACGATACAGCGCTGTATGCACACTCGTACAGCGCAGAGGTAGCAAACCGACAGCTACAGATACATATCAACATTCTACAAAAATACAGGGACAAATGAAAAATAAAAATAAATGCCACAAAAACTGAAGCCATTACTTTCTCACGCAAATTCACCAACATACGAATATTCACACCATTAAAAATACAATATCATAAAATTACCCCCACACGCACAGTCAAATATCTAGGGGTCACATTAAATCATACATTAAAATATGGACAACACATTCGTAACGCCATCAACAAAACCAGACTTACAATTCAAAACTTATACCCAATACTCATTAGGACTTCACCCCTCACGACAAAAACCAAACTTTTACTATACACTACTATAGTGAGACCAATACTGACATATGCAGCCCCAGTCTGGTGCAACGCCTCGAACTCCGCAATATTAACAGTACAGCGACTACAAAACAAATATCTCAAACTAGCAACAAACACAGACAGATATGTACGCATAACTGAACTACACGAATCGACCAACATTCCATACATACGCGACTACATAAATAACACATCACAAAAATTTTACAAAACGCAACTTAACTCCAACTCCCTGACTAAACAGATAACAAGAACCAGACGCGACAACGCAACTACACCACTACACAAACTCCCATATCAACTATTACCAATATTCACGGAACGCTTCCAAGAGACTAACACGTAACACTCAAACACAGTACACAAGCACTCTCACCCAGTAATACAACAACAACAATCCATACTGCAGCAGATGCATCCCAGTAACAATCAAAACAAAAATGTATTTGTTAATTTTAAGATAGTATTGTAAAATAGATTAAGTTAGATAGTAAGTTTTATGTAAATATTCAACGAAAACAGGTTTTTAATATCTCCCCCATTTTATATATATGGTTATGTATATGGTTATATGTGCCGCAATTGTGTATAAAATTATTATGAATTTGCAAATTCTTTTGCAACACATTCCGACACACAGCATTATAAAATCATTGAATCCTGGTGATAAGAATATATTTCAAATTTATTACGTGCACTGACAAGAACTGTCATCATAAAAACATGACTTCTATTAGGGGTGGACTACGCTAGATAGTGAGCAGTTAATCTCGATCGCGAATATTGGATAGAATGGATTTAATTTAAATATTGGAATAATAGAGCATATGGCTTCCATTAGAAATAATAAAAGCTGCACGAGATTTGAAAGCTATTGTATAACAGTAAAAGTATTGATGCTGGCAACAGGCTGCAGTTCGCTGTGCGCAGACCTGGAACAAATACTCTAGAAAAGTACTTAAGTATTTGTGAAGAAGTACATTAAGTACAAAATCCAGTAACACTTATAGTACCCATATAATCTGTATTACACGGTATTTTTAGTTGTATATAGGGGTGTGTGAAGTTGGCACCCTAAAGTAAGGCACTAATTCTAGCTTAATAATCAGGGCTTACTTAGTTCCTCAAGAAAATGTACTCTATCTATAATATAAGGCAGTTTCATTGAATAGAAGACTTAGTGCCAACTTCACAATAACTTTTTAATTTAAATTTTCTTTTATTAATTAGTGCCTAATTAGAACTTATTACGATATTAACGAAAATATTGGCAGGTAAATCAATGTGCTGCCAACTTGTCACTAACACTAAAGCATTATATATCATCAATTTTCGAAATTATTATTTAGGGCTTAATTAGTGTTAATTGGCATCCCAATAAAGCACTACCAGAAATATGATTGTTTCAATATTAAAAGCGTACTAGAGAACCAAACTAGCCCTAATTTTATAGTTTTATTACGTATTTATAAATGAATAATTAGAAAATGTACTTAATAATTAAACTTAAAGTATGTTTCACAAGTAATTGTACATAAAGAACACCTGGTCCTGTAAGTACAATTACTTGAAAAACATAATTTAAGTTAAAGTGTTAAGTACTCGTTGCAAAATTACTTTAAGTATTGTACTTAAAGTACATATTTACTAAATTGTTTCCTTATAATCACAGTATCAACGAATGCAAAAATATAAAGTAAAAGTGCAACAAGATTATTAGGGTTTGGTAAGAATAACTGCTCTATCTTTCTCTCTCGGAACATATTTCTTACCATTCATTTTATTGTTTTATTCTTTGTGCGCAATTTTATCCTATTAATGCAATTAAAAATATATAATGCGCGTATATTGTGCATGTCTAGATGATGTTTCTTTTTGTTATTTATTTTAGTTCTATGGTTAATTTATAAAACAAACATATCTGTTTACTTAACATGCACTCTCGCATCTCTAAAAATGGGAATATTCCTAAAACACAATTAATTCTACCAATCTAACAAAAATTGGAACTGGCTTTTAAGTACACCAAATTAATGTTTCGAACAAAATCATTACCATCTATGTTCCTAGCATATTTATTATAGATGTAAAACTTCTTAAGTTATTTACACCTGTAACGACTGTAATTACCTAAAGTAAGCCTCACTTTTAATTGCGTCTTTAAATTTATTATTACACTCAAAACTTTTTGTCCCCTTAAGTACCATTAGCTGTAAATAGAAATTTCAAATACAATGCTTAACATATTGCCTTTGTCACGTTTTAATCAGAGTTGTAATTATATTGGCAAAATAAACGCAACACACCGAATAGCTATTTATGTAATCAGTTAGGATATACTTTCTGTAAAGAGTTTGCGGAGCGAGATCCGGCAAAATCACCCAAATCATTTACTATCTTTGTTCTTTTTTTTTAATTGGTAGAGAAATTAACATTTCCGCACTTGTTGCAAAAACATTTTTATTTCTTAACATGTTACGAAAAGTGTGGCGCTTCGTAATATTTTTATTCAATACGTCAATCTCACTGTGTCTCTAATGAATCTTGTTCGAGATTAATTTATAAAATCTGCAGTGCCCTACACTAAACTCTCTCGTACATTTAATAAATAAATAGAATGAATAATATATTATTTTTTAATAATAACATTTTATTCAGGAAATATTCATATATAACTCTCGTAATATTACTGTACATTTGTTTTAAATATTGTCATTATTACTTTCTTTTACAAAGTAATAAGTAAGACTTGTAATCATGAAAATTTTCGAACTTGAGATTTCAATCGAATGTGTTTATTTTTGCAATGACGTCTGTGTGTCTCTGTGTGGGTGTGTGCCTGTGAACGCTCTAGAGCCAAACTGCCGAACGTAAAATTATAACTTCAAACTTAAGACTTGTATATGGTCTTGATATGCACCTCCTATTTTTGAAAATAATATTCAAACCGGAAGTGCATATTTACTCTATGCATTCTTTGTTCTATCTCCAATAACACTAGAACGGCTGCACTTATGCCAAAAATAGTTATGTTCATAATGATATTTGCAAAACTCTTGTTTGAAAATTTCTTCAAAAAATGTACTAGTTACGAGATAACTCCTACTGAAAATCTGTAATATCTTAATTACCTTGTCATGGATTTGCATGTAGTTCTATAAATTTGATCATTTGCGCCTGTCAATATTTTGACAGGAAAACAAAATATAATCAATTAGATAAATGATATTTCAGAGTATTTCTGTGTAGTATTGGTTGGTTTGACAGTTTGCTTGGAATATATATATATATATATATATATATATATATATATATATATATATATATATATATATATATAAATATATATATATATATATATATATATATATATAAATATATATATATATATATATATATATATATATATATATATATATATATATATATAAAGTGATAATAACGTAAATGAAAATCGGGTGAAGGCCACTCCAGCTATTTTAATACTACGATAAACATAAAACAATTTAGAAAAATCAATATTCATGGATACAACATATACGAGAATATTTATCAATTTCAAAAACTAATTTTCAGTAAATTGTGCTTCTTTTAGAAACACATTGGAAATAAACCCTGTAAGAACTATTAATATATCTTATTTAAGCAACCACTTGGGATATGCCTTATTTTGTGCAACGAGTGGAATATTCGTCTAACGAGCGAAGCGATATCACGCAAAGTCACACGAATTACAAAAAATCACTTTTCTCAACGTGTTTTATAAATAAAAGGTCATTAGCCGATGAAATGATTAATTTCATGAATTACATTGAAAATCAAGTAGTACCTACTTTATCTATTCGCTGGCGCTGGTTAGTTTCAAGTTTTGCTTATACAGAAGTTCGACATATATATGACTTGGTTTTTATAATTAGTGAAAATATTCATTAAATAATTCTGATTCTTGTTTTGATATGCCAAGTGATATCGATAGGATTATTCATGATTCTGATAGAAATCAAAAGCAAAGTATGTTATTTCATAACTACTTGCGGAAAATGTCTAAATACGAAATGTGAAGTAACACATTATACGTCCAAATTAGAAACATTGATCTTTCTCTAATTTGTGCCGTTTCCGGTGATTCGTGAGAAAGTAGCAGAACTTAACTAACCGATTAGATATTTTTTTATAATAGTGGGGTTTCTTATGGGTTATATACTTATAATGGCAAAACTCGAACATGTCAAAATCTCGAATTCAAGTTAGAAATAAATCAATCTTAAAAACTCATACATTCCGATCATTGCAAAAGTTCAGGCTGACACTCTCTGGACTATTAAGTTCGGGTTTAAATTTTTAATTTCGTACTTGCGTTAAAAAAGATTATACTTAAAAAATGCTTTAGCTTTGCCAAAGTTAAATTCGAGCTCGAGCTTTTCAAAATATCTACATCTTTTAGTCTGCCACTATAAATTTAAAGTTTTTGAAATTCGAAATTTGTCAGGCTTACACTAATAAATATTTCCTTTTAAACATCGTCGGAGTGTAAAATGATTTATACCTATGTTCCATTGAATCAACGGATAAATCTATTCTATATTATGGATTTTATGACTTTTATATTCACATCAGATTATGTCAAAAATTCGGCACTAACCCCGAATAGATTTGACGCTATTCACATGTGTGTAGTGATGTGAGTCGGGTAAATACCCAATGGGTAGGTAAATAAAATTTGGGTATTTACCCGAGGTCTATTTGGGTATTTACTCGAGGTCTACCTACCCAAAAATTTTTTTGATTACAATGTAACTACAAATAAGTAAAACTTCTACGAAACATGTCTTAACAAGTTCATAGCCGTTAGTGAGCTCTTGAACATGCAATTGCAGGTCGTATATGCCTGAACGATCGGCAGTTACTAACATAACATAAAATACATGTTTCGAATAATTTATTTTTTATTTTTGTGAAGTTCCTATTGTTTTTATTTTATTTAATAATGAAAATATGTAATACTTTTACGCGACTTTAAATATTTTTCAATGAATTTTAATGCCCATATTTTTACTATTTTTAATCAATAAATACTTATGGGTAAATAAATGGGTATTTACCCTAGGTATTTACCCTGGGTATTTACCTTGAAAAATAAATACCCGGGTATTTTACATCACTACATGTGTGCGACGAACTGTATAAATAAATTTATTTGATCTACAGTTATTGTTTCTCTCAAATATAGTACATTCATTCAAATATAGATACTACATTGTTTAAGGAGAGGTTACCGTTCATTGGCCCGAAAAATAGGTCAACTTCTGTTTTTTCTTTATGAACAAATAAAGTTCACCCACGTATTTTTTTTTTTTTTTTCATTCAAACAACATTTTCTGCACGTTGTTATCATAAAAATTGAATTATGGTAGGTTGAGTAAGAATATGCAGCGCGTGGATTTACTCTGCGCTGAATAAACGCCAGCCACTTCTAGTAATTTGAAACAAAAGAAACAATAATGTTAGCACAATATATGAACTTTGGGGGCCTTGAAAATGTTTGTCATTTATCATATATATATATATATATATATATATATATATATATATATATATATATATATATATATATATATATATATATATATATATACAGTAAAACTTCCCCAACTCGAATCTCGAGGTTCAGGATAAAGGATTCGAGTTAGGGAAACTTCGAGTTATAGAAAATACACAATAAAAATATGTGAAAAAATTTGTTGTTTATTTTAAAGTATTCAGTAATTTTCTTTTGTATTTTACAAGACCACCTTTCATTTTCTACAAAATATTCCACTAAATTTAAAGAATTGTATATATAATCAGGAACATACATTCATCAATATCAGTATAAACACAAGGTGTAATAAGCCTTTTGCGTTTACTAGTACCACTGTAGTTATTAGCTTTTTCTAAAAGTCTATCCTTGTTTTTAAAATAGTCGATAAGGTGTTAGGGGGCATACCGAATTGTATAGCAATATCCTTTTTCTTCTTTGTGCCCTTTTCTACCTCGGCAATTAAAGAAAGTTTTTCTTCTAATGATAAACACTTTAAATTTCGCTTCATATTCGAGGTACATACATATGCACTTCAAAATAAAGTTTTGTTAACTAGTAATTACAGCACTGTATCACCTAATCTTCAAACTAAATCAATCACTAAATTATATACAATGACATTCTGAAAAACACACTGAAATAATAAATATATGTCCTGCACCTCACACGTACATATTTGATTGTCAGTGCTATGCGGCTATTCGTACGTAGGGAATACCCCAGCAACGAGAGAAAATATCACTTCGAACTAGAGAAATATTCGAGTTATAGAAATTCGAATTAGAAAGATAAAATAAGATGCAAAAAAGAACGAAACATTAGTGTTCAAGAAAAAAATTCGACTTAGAGAATACTTCGAGATACAACGAGAGAAAATATCACTTCGAATTAGAGAAATATTCGAGTTATAGAAATTCGAATTAGGGAGATAAAATAACATGTAAAAAAGAACGAAACATTAGTGTTCAAGAAAAATGTTCGACTTAGAGAATACTTCGAGTTATAGAAGTTCGAGTTAGGGAAGTTTTACTGTATATATATATATATATATATATATATATATATATATATATATATATATATAAATATATATATATATATATATATATATATATATATATATATATATATATATATAAAGGAAATTTCAGAGTTTACCTGTAAAATATAAAAATAGGATTGATAGTATGTTTGGGATGCATTTATATATATATATATATATATATATATATATATATATATATATATAAATGCATCCCAAACATACTATCAATCCTATTTTTATATTTTACAGGTAAACTCTGAAATTTCCTTTATCCATTCCATTTTTTATCCTTATCAAAATATTGACAGGCACAGAATATTTGTTTGATTGAACTATATGCAAATTCATGGCAACCTAAATAAGTTTTTCGTAGCAGTTTTCTCGTAACTGGTACATTTTTTGAAGAAACTATTTCAAATAAAGGTTTGCGAAGTATTAATAGAAATGCGTTGCGAGCAGTGGTTTTTAATTATTATGGCCTTTTGGTTAACAATTAGAAAAAATATTATAGATATAAAAAGTCTTACCACTTTTTGTAGATTAAATTGATAAAGAAAATGTAGTGCATATTTTAAAATTCAAAATTATAATATTTTATAATTTTTTTCGGGCTTTGGGTTAACAATATGAAAAAATCTTGTAGATATAAAATAACTTAGAATTTTTGGTAAAAATTTTAAGTGTTCTAATTATTTTTATAAGGGCAGTATTAAGGGGGGCTCCAAATTTTGGGGCACTATACCTCGGGAAGTATACAAGCAATTGGATATAAACTGCGAGCGGATTCAAATGGGATGCCGAATAATATGTGTACTAAATTTGGTGTGAATCGCTGAAGTAACTTCAGAGGAGTAGAGGGCACAAATTTGGTCTTACGAGCGAGCGACGACTAACATCCAAATATATAAGTTATATATATTTTTTGATTCAAGTATTGAAGTTATAAAAAGTCTTACAATTATTTTTATAAATAGAAAATGTAGTGCATATTTTAAAATTCAAATTAATTTTTAATATTTCTTTCGGGGTCAGGGTTAACATATGAAAAAATATTTTAGCCTTAAAATTACTTAGAATTTTTGGGTGTTTTAATTATGTTTATAAGGGCAGTATTATAGGGGGTCTAAATTTTAGGGCCCTATAACTCGGGAAGTATATAGGCGATAGAATTTAAACTGCAAACGGATTCAATTGGGATGCCAAATAATATGGGTGTGAATCGCTCTGGTACCTTCAGAGAAGTAGAGGGCACAAATTTGGTCTTACGAGCGACCGAGCACGCGATTGGCGACTAACATCCAAGTATAGAAGTTATATATATTTTTGGATTGAAGGCGACGAGATAAACACCTTTTGTTAATGAAATAATTTGATCCGAGATTGCTACTGACACACGCCTGAATGCTTTAGCTTCTTCGGTATTTCGAGCGGCGAGCTAAAAATAGTGAAACCAATCAGTGCACTGATTGGTTTCACAATTTTTTAGAATTTCACGTTCACATGTGGATTGGAATGTTGTTAAAAGTTGACTTGGGCACTGATGACGTTTACTCAGAATACATATGTTGTTTAGAGGTTATATTTCATAATCTTTTAATTTTTACAGATATTTTACTGTTGGAATAATTGTTATGAATTCTGACTAAAATCATATAGGTAATGGATATAAGCAAAATTATTCATATTCTTTTTCGAAGTTAATTTGTAAAAAGATAAGTTAACTAATTTGAAATTTTACACAGTAAAATTTTTTTCGTTTTAATTGATTCGAAATCTAATATATTTTAAATTTTAAAATTCGAATGGTAGCTGATTTCCATACTGGTTATGAATTCTTAGTAATTCTGAATATAATTTTTCTGTTTCAAATATATTTGGAATACAGAATGTTATTGAATTTTCGAATAACTGCTGTTTTGCTTATAAATTTTAATGCAAGGAATTCGTGTTGTGTTTTCAAATTGTTGTACTCTTTGTGTAATTGTTCTAAGTCGTATTTATTTTTCCAATTGTTTTTTAAATTCTTCCATGCATTTAAAGAAAGTGTCTGTTTCTCATTCACGATGACATTTATTTATATCGAAATAATTGATTCCTTTGTATGCGTTTATTTCTATGTTCGTATCTTGAAATAATGCAATGTATCATCATTTTTATGACCATAGAAGTCTATCTATGCCACATGATAAGAATGGAATGTTAAGATGGTTAATGTTGTGTTTAATGCAAAATAATTTTAATTTTAATAGTGTATATAATATTTCTAGATTGGTTGGATTGCCGAAGTATTGATTTTTTGTAATTAAAAATATATTGAATCTATTTTTGTTTTTCAAATAAACAATATCGTATAATTTTAGATTTTGTTTTTGTAATTTGTCAACATTTCCAAGTTTTGCAAAACTTCTTGTCATTTTTAAATCTGTACTAACACAATGTAAGTAGTATTAGGCCCACCCTATCCAGACGATGACGTCACAAGCGCACAATAACCTACGCAATCGTAAAAAAAAAAAAAGTAGTAAGGAGGGCACTTTGGGTAGACAGGGCGTGGCTTATATACGTCATGGCAGACAGTAGTGTGGAGGGGGCTTGGCGAAGACAGGGCGTGGCTTATTTATGTCCTGATCGTGTGTCACCAAAAAAATAATGAAAAAATAAAAAAATTCAAAATGAAATATATTTAATTTTTTAATATATATATATATATATATATATATATATATATATATATATATATATCTATATAAAAATATAACAACGTTAAAAATATGAAAATCACATGAATTATGTGTGACTATATGGTATACATGTTGTCCCGTTGCTGGTCTCCAACATACTGATGGAAAGCGCTTAAGTGGACGGAAGTAAATTTCAGACTGTGTGGATTAATAATGTGGAGAGAGAGAATAAATAAATTTTTGTATGAGGTTGATGTGTGTGTGTGTGGGTGTGTGTACGTGAATGTATTGTATGAAATGATTTGGATAGGTTAATTATGTGTAGCTGTGCTGACCTCTGACTATGCTGACGGTGGGTGTGACGATGCTAGTTATTAGTGTTCTTGGATACTGTGTGTGTATGATATATGTTCAGGGGATCGTGGTATTTTAAGGATGTAAACTTATAATTTAAAATATATAAAGACCATTAATTTTTGTATTAAATCTTTATTTATGAGTGTCTATGTGGTGGGTGTACAAATATCTAGAGCACGATACAATCTTAAGTTATAAAATAAACATATAATATTATAACAAACGTGTATGTGTGTACACGCACACACACACACACATACAATGAAATATATCTAACTAACATATAAATCTTTGTATTTCGGGATCTTCTTTTAACTTCCCGGGTAGCATGTGTGTGACATGAGCTAATTGTGTCCAAACGGTCGGTGACAACAGTACCACGTTTGGTAGATTTGCAATATGAACAAGGTCCATGTTGCACAAAATTTCGTCACAATCATAGAAGTTTTGAAGTGCGTCATTTATGCAACAGCATTTGTTACATTTCTTTGATTCTACAAGCCATACAAGTAATGTTTCTGCGTTTTGCAAGGCACACACTGTTGCTGCTTGTTGTCTGTTGTGGCTGACAATCGCTCTGTGAAAATAGCAACACCTTTCGCGTTGGGTGCGTAATGACGGACATTTTGGATTGTCTTCGAGATTTGTAGTGATGAGGTGTTCAGGTGTTCCAAATTGTCGTAAAAATTGTTCTTTTTCAAGCCCTCTGACATAGACGCGTGTACACTTCTTATATATATCTGCAAATATATCGTCGAGTCTATGATACGAGACACAGCCATCGTTCCACGTTAATCCATGATAATTTCTTGTTAACCAGTTAGCCTGCCGCTGGAATGCCACCGACTCGATCGGGTGCGGAGGGGCGATTAGAAAATGATGTAGTTTCTGTCCATCCATACACAATACTGCGATCTCTTTGGCCACGAAACCGTTTGCGTCGCGAAATCCATGCAAATCTATTACTATTTCACCCATAGTTCTATGCAGGTCTGCACACGACCACGTCCACAACTAAACTAACTTCTTAACAATGTTTGACAGCGGATTATATTCGACAATGCGATCGTGCAATATGATACAATGGGCTGCAGTATTTTCGGGAAAGGGATCTTTTGATTCAAACTCTAAACGTATGTCAACCGTTGCCGATTTCATCATTTCATTTTGCCGCGAACAGTCTATGACGAACAGGGGTGTGTCTTCACGAAAGTCTCGAACACCGTGAAGTGGTTCGCACGCTGTGCGGCCGTAATAGGATGATTGAAATCTGGAATACATATCATACAACAGGGCATAATTACCAGCAGTAAAGTCTAAATTCATGTTATCATATGGATAACATTCAGAGTTCAAATATAACTTCAGATTGGATACGGTGCAGTGGTCAAATACGCTTGCATTTTTATCGCGTTTATGTTTACGGTCCGTTTGAAACATGACGATCACATAGCACGGTTTCTCCAGGTAACTGCTGATTTTCACCGACCACGTGTGCTTTGATGTTGTTGACAACAGCGGATATTCATAGGAGGACCAACTTCGGAAATTCATAAATATCGACTTGTTGTGCTCAACGTGCTTAAGCAGTGCCAAACGAGTTGAACTCGCCACATACACGTACGGAACACGCCATTGTATTTTTGTCAATTTGACCGAAGCCTCTGCATTGGTGGGACTAATCAGAGCGTTGTCGTCATTTTTTGCCCGCACCAGGCGTGCGTGCGTTAATCACAATCTTGTTGTAGTCTTCGGCAAAGCCAAGTAGTGTCTTCATCGGAATGCACACATTAAAAAAGCCACTACTCCCCTTTGTTTTCGGCGGCAACCATCCGGCATTTTCAAGTCCTACAACTTCGTTCGGAGTATACGATACATATCCTTTAGCTGTTGTTGTTAGTCCCAAACTCTGGGTACGATCTATTTTGACACCATTTAATTCATAGCGAATCTCGTCAAACAAGTGCGCAATGCCATTGTTAACAAGCGTCGCGGCTCCTTCAATGTCGCTCACAATGCGGCCTTCGACATAGAGAAAACTAGCGCTCGGCAGTGTGTAAATGTCTTGCTGATGTACAGGAACACGAATCTCTGCACTGTTTTCATACGAGTTTGTATTGTAGGCCTGATGCGTGTGAAACTCTACACGTGTAATTGTCTCATCAAATGCAATTTCGTCGAGCACTGACAACACGTCGTACGGTGTTACACTCATATTTACTCACACTAATTTATAGCCCAGCGCACGAAGTATAGCTTTATTCTTTGCTGTTAACTTTAGAGCAGTCGTGCGTGTTCTGACTCGTCTTCTCTTTGAGCCAGCAAAAACACTGGTTTTTGAATAAACGACAACCATTATGATAGGCTGCTGCTGCTGCTGCGTGTCACGTGCAATCGAACAGTAACACTTTCACCGCGAAAATTAATCAATTCGCCGTTCTGATCAGTAATTCGAACAGCGATACCCTCTATTGCCTTAACGCGCACAGGGAGATATATGATGTTGCGTGGTGCTTTAATAATCTTATATCCTGGGGGGACAGAGGGGAAAAATTCGTGTATTGTATTTACTAGTCGGCCGTTAACATATGAGCCTGTTGTAATGTTGCACTCGATTCGTATATTACTCACACGAACTATATTCACGGGTAAATCAGATCGATGCAATGTGTTTGGTGGCAGACGTCGTCTTGTAAATCCCAGCAGTGTTTGTAAACTGTTAGATCTATCAAAGTACAGCCAATGACTGCACTTTATTTCACTGGTCAAAGTGTTATTATTTGGCTGTATTTCAATATAGCCGCCGCGTACTCTAAACTCACGCTGCAGATAAGTGTTCAAGTCGTCAAGCTCGTACGAACCTTCCGGTATCATTATAGACGATCCTTTGTCGTCGTCCGTCTCCCCGTAATACAAGATATTATTGCTTGCGTCAATGTTCGGAATAGAGTTAAATGTGTTAAATAGAACCAGACCAAGCGCGTACTCGCCTTCAAGATCAATTGGTGGAAAATATACACTATTCAGCTGTGCACTGTTTCCTGTCAGCGTCAACGTTAGCGACATATCCTATGGATTAGGTGTTGACGCACTGACAACCAATTCGGTAATAGGGCTCTCAGGACACCGCATTGGTGTTTTTGTTCATTAGAAATTTGAGACAAAGATGACCGCATATCACGGTGTAAGGTTGTTGCATTCTTCTTCTTATAGGTAAATGTAGTGTTTGGACCGAGATACGTGATGAGTTCCTCTGGAGGCCTTAAATTGCCGCAACTGTCGAAATATGTACTGCGCCGACCACGCTTACGGTAGGCAACCCAGTGGGTTCCCGCGCCCGATTTGTCGTCAAGATTAACTATACCTGGCTCGTAGGTGCGCACGCGCGACGGCATTTCATTGCGCATAAATACACCGCGAAAATCTTGTATTTTGTAATATTTGGCATACATAAGCAGTTCACTGTCACTCATCGCCGGTCTCGGCAATCTTAGCGGTTTTTTGGATAGATACGTTTCAAGTGTAAACCGAGTCCTTTGCGATACGGCTTCAAGTACAATCCCTTTCCCAACGCAATCGATTCCATTGTGTCGTTGTGTCGCTTGCTTTCACTTAATTGTTTTTGTGCATCGTTGGCGCTCACAACAGCCTTTGCGACTGTTGCAGCGCCACTAGTCAACGCTCCAAGTGCCGACAAACCCGCAAATATGGGAATCAAAGGCAAAATTTCTCCGATTTTCGGCACAGGAATGATTCGGTTGTTTAGTGGCGAGCGGTCAGCTCCACGCACCTTTCTCACCTCCCGTCGAGCAGTGTTCAACGCTGTTTTAATTATCT
This sequence comes from Leistus spinibarbis, assembly GCA_933228885.1. Classification (NCBI taxonomy): domain Eukaryota; kingdom Metazoa; phylum Arthropoda; class Insecta; order Coleoptera; family Carabidae; genus Leistus; species Leistus spinibarbis. The sequence continues at coordinate 1,564,859 of OW121799.1, forward strand.
CCTGTGCCTTCGACTCGGTCGACACCCGTTTGATGGCGTTTCGAGCTGCTTTCGCAACGCGACCATACGATACTTTGGCGTTCTTCGGTTTTTTACGCAATCCCATCTCTAGCTTGCGCTTTATTTTCATTGTGTTCGAGACGGCGAACGCAGCCGCTTTTTCACCTATACTTGAATCTGTTGCAATTACGCGACTCCAGGCGGCGTTCTCTAGTGCCCGATCCGCTTCGTGTCGTTTGCTCAGATTTTCTTTGTCGTGCGAATATGCAATGTTGTGTTCTTTACACGCTTTGTCCAGGGGGTTTATGCCTGGGTCACCGCGATGTAAACGATCGTCCAACTTGGTGCCAGGCCCACAGTATTGGTATCCCGGTATATGAAGCTCAACACCTAATCGATTAATTAAACTATTCAGAAGACCACTTCCTTGACGCTTCATAGCAACACAATGACTAAATTCCTGTTTGCACAACCTTTTATAAAAAAAATGGTGGTTGTGGTGCGGGAGAGGGGTTATAATATATATATATATATATATATATATATATATATATATATATAATGCTTTTATGTTGTAATATCAATCAGTTGTATTATGTTTGTTGTTGTGTGTGTGTGTGTGTGTGTGTGTAGGAATATGAAAATTGTCAAGCAGGTGCAAGCATTAAATGTTACAAACTTGGATGTTCTTGGGGCACTCACAGAAGGCCGCAGCTATAAGCATGGCATACTTTTACCAGATAGTATACGCTGTATAATTAGTGGACCCAGTAATTGTGGCAAAACAAATGTTATGATGAGCCTTATAACCGATCCAACTGGTCTTAAGTTTGAAAACATTTATTTATACACGAAAACACATGATCAGCCAAAGTATAGGCTGCTTGCGAGACTATTGCACTCAGTGCCCAACATTGGATTTTTCCCGTTTAGCAACAATGCAGACATTGTGCAGCCGGAGGCGGCAAAACCAAATTCTATCTTCGTTTTCGACGACATCGCTTGCGATTCACAAAACGCAATGCGCGACTATTTCAGCGTTGGACGACACAGTGGTGTTGATGCGTTCTACCTATGTCAAACATATGCACGCATTCCAAAACATCTTATTCGCGATAACGCAAACTTTATAATTCTTTTCAAACAAGATCGCATGAACCTACGTCATGTGTACGCAGATCACATCAACACCGACATGCGGTTTGAACAATTTGAAGATATCTGTGCACAGTGTTAAACAGAGCGCCACAGTTTTCTAGTCATTGACAAAGACAGCGATTTGAATAAAGGACGCTATCGCAAAGGTTTTCATTCGTACATAATAATGGAAAGGTGATACCATTGTGGCTCATTCGTACTCTATCAGTCACGATGAGCGCAAGTGTTGAGTTAGAAATTGAGAAAACAGCGGATATAATCCGGCAGAAGTATAGGGAACTCAAGCAAATGGCGGTGAGTATGGATGATTATCATGCGAAGAAATACAAACCTATTGTCGAGTCGTTAAATAAGGCAATTGCACAAAACATTGCTGTAAAGCAGCATACCATGAATAATGAAAATAAATATGAAACACTCGATGAGCAACCTTCGGCAGCGTTCTCCCTTGAGAACCTACTGACAAACAACCAAGATGTTCATACTAGGATAGAAGAATACCTATCCAACGAATTTGGACCTATTACAAGAGAGTACTTTAAACGTATAATATTTCCTACAGAGGATGATAAGAAGAAACGACTGCTGGACACTCGGTATGGAATCAAGAGGAACGGTGATATTTTTACAATTGGCGATTCGGTTGTAACGATTGACACAAACGATAACATACACATTAATGGCATGCAATATAAGGTGACGGACGGACTTGCACAGTTGCTATTTCTTAATAATCCTTCAGGATATTCGCACACTGGTCTGAGCGCCTATAAAAATATAGTATTGCAAACAAATGCGGATAGAAAAAAATACGAAAAGAATGGTAGTTTTGCGGCTAATGCTAGCAATAAATATAGGCGTATAATAAGATCTTTTCACAAAGTTGGTGGTGGCGGGGAAAGTATGATGTATGTATCAAATAAACCACTTGACTATATTTACTGGAATGATCCAAATGGTCACTCGCCTACATTTATTAAAGTCATCAGCAGCCATTGGACATACAGGTCATAATAATGAGATAATAGCGCTCGAAGAAGAGTTACGCGAGCAGCGTATAATTTTATAGTGACCATTTGCAATATGTCTACCGACAAGTTTGGTCGTTATCTTAACCACAGTGTGACGCACACAAAAATGGTTGGCGGTCTTTCGCTGACAAGTCACGGTGACTTTAATATGGTGAGCAAACGTTTGACTAGTGTTGGTTATCCAGAGCACGAAAATGACGCAACTACAGTGAAATACGTTAAGAAATCCATCGATTTGCTTATTGATGATATAAAGGGTATACGCGATGATGTTGGAATACTCATTCAGAAGATCGAGCAAATTCACGAAAATAAAATAGCTGAACTGGAGGGCCAACTGCAGACCATCAAACAGTTAAAACGATTGAAAGCAAAACAGCAGCAACAGCAGCAGCCGCAAACGACTCAGAAGTTAACAATGACTACTACTAAGCAACAGCTTGTTAACGAACTACATAAATTGGCGCGACGCAATTATCCTCGCCACCGTGTTGTTATGCTAGGATTTGATAACTTATGGCAGGCCGATCTTGTTGATATGATTGCATACGCAAGTGAAAATAAGAAATATCGTTATATGCTCACAGTTATTGATACATATTCAAAGTTCGCGTGGGCTGTTCCTATTTACACAAAAGAAGGGACCAACGTCACGGATGCTATGACGAAAATATTTGACAATTCAGGTCGTGTGCCTAAAAATATACAAACAGACGATGGATAAGAGTTCCTCAACAGAACATTCCAAAAGCTAATGCAAGAGCGAGGTATTAATCATTATTCGACATTTACACATCTAAAGGCCAGCATTGTAGAGCGATGGAATCGTACACTCAAGGGAAAAGTTTGGAAAAAATTCAGTTTTCGTGGCTCGTACAAATGGATAGATATTCTTGAGGACACCGTACACGAATACAACAACTCCATACATAGAACGATTAAAATGAAACCAAGCAGTGTGACGTCAATCACACACATTAACCATTATCATCATCCAACGCCGTCAATCGCAACAAAAACGAAATTTAAAGTAAACGATCGTGTACGTATAAGCAAATACAAACATGTATTCTATAAAACATACACACCGAACTGGACAACAGAAGTTTTCAAGATAATTGCGGTTAATCATACGTCGCCATCAACCTATAAGCTAGAAGATGAACAAGGCCAACCGATCAAAGGCTCATTCTATGAACAAGAATTGCAGAAAACGCAACATCCTGATATTTTTCTCGTTAAGAAAATTGTTAGACGCAAAGACAGCAAGTATTTTGTAAAATGGTTAGGTTTTGACGATATACACAATTCGTGGATTTCTAAGATGGATCTTATGTAAACAAATTCAAAGGTGACCCCAACATACAAAGGTGCATGTTAGATCTTTACGTGTAAATATGTAATATTTCTTGTATAATTCCATTCACACACACACTCGCATATAGGAGTTTGTAGAGGTAATTTAACGTTTTATATTATTAGTCAATAAATATATAAAACAAATATTAATGGTCTTTATATATTTAAATTATAAGTTAACATCCTCAAAATACCACGATCCCCTGAAAATATATCATACACACACAGTATCCAAGAACACTAATAACTAGCATCGTCACACCCACCGTCAGCATAGTCAGAGGTCAGCACAGCCACACATAATTAACCTATCCAAATCATTTCATACAATACATTCACGTACACACACACACACACACACATCAACCTCATACAAACATTTATTTATTCTCTCTCTCTCTCCACATTATTAATCCACACAGTCTGAAATTTACTTCCGTCGCTTACTTAAGCGCTTTCCATCAGTATGTTGGAGTCCAGCAACGGGACAACATGTATACCATATACTCACACATAATTCATGTAATTTTCATATTTTTAACGTTGTTATATTTTTATATAGATTTATATATATATATATTAAATTTTTTTTTTTTTAATTTTTTCATTATTTTTTTGGTGACGCACGATCAGGACATAAATAAGCCACGCCCTGTCTTCGCCAAGCCCCCTCCACACTACTGTCTGCCATGACGTATATAAGCCACGCCCTGTCTACCCAAAGTGCCCTCCTTACTACTATTTTTTTTTTTACGATTGCGTAGGTTATTGTGCGCTTGTGACGTCATCGTCTGGATAGGGTGGGCCTAATACTACTAATGTTCTAAGTTACTATTAAATGATGCATTAAATAAGATATCATTTCATTCTTTATTATGAATCTATTTTATTTTGTTAGTTTGTTTTGAATTTAAATTATGTTGGTATTCGGTTATAGCGATTTCATTTTCTAATTCTATTTTATTTATAATTTCTGGTAGAATTCGACTTAGCGCAACTGCGTTTGTGTTTAATTTTCCTATTTTAAATATAACTTTGTAATCGTACTCGTCTACTTTAAGTCCCCATCTAATGACTTTAAAATTTTGGGTATTTGATGAAAATAGCTATATTAAAGATCTATGGTCGGTTATGATGTTAAATTGACGGGCAAGTATATAGGGTCTAAAATATTGTATAGCATTTCTCTTTCGTAAGTAGAACAGTTCATTTCTGTGTCGTTAAGTCGTTTATAAGCTATTGGTTTGCCTTTACCGTTATCGCCTTGCGATAACACGCCCCAATTGCGATCTTGCAAGCGTCGCATGTTAAATTAAATGTTTTAGAAAAATCAGGGTATTGTAGCAATGGTTCGTTATTTAATAAATTTTTACATAAATTAAAACATGTAATATAATCTGTAAGTCTGTAATGTTAATTTCTGAATTTTTCTTCAAACACTTTGTAGTTTTAACGAAATCTTTTATAAATTTTCTATAATATCCTAATAAGCCAAGATATCCTCTAATCTCTAATTAGAATTATTTTGTCGGGTTTAGGCTTTACTCCTTCTGGTGTTACGATGTGTCCTAAATAAGCTATTTCTTTTTTAAGAAATTCAGATTTATCTAATTGAATTTTAAAGTTTGATTTACGTAATCTGTCAAAAACTAATTTTAAATTGTTAATATGTCCTTGTAAGCTAGTACTAAAAACAATTTTGTTGTTGGTAAACTAAACATTTTTCATTGTCCTCGTAAAACATTTTCCATAACGCGTTGAAAAGTGGCAGGTACATTTTTTAAACCAATAGGCAAACTTGAAAATTCATTATATCCGTTTTCCGTGTTATATGCTGTTTTGGTATACTTTGGTTATTCATTTTTATTTGGTGGAAGCCAGAGGCAAGGTCAAGAGTGGTGAAATATTGGCAACGTCCTAATTTGACTAGAAGATTAGTGATATTCGGTAGGGGATATCTATCGCCGATTATTTTGTCGTTAAATTTGTGGTAATCAATGACGATTCGCTTTTTCTTTTGTCAGATGCATCTAATTTTTTAGGAACAATCCAAATTGGAGATGACCAAGGAGAATTTGAGGGGGTCGGATTATATTTTCATTTAACATATTTTTGGATTCGTGTACTATTTCGTGTCTATGTATTTCTTGGGTATCTATAAGATTTTGTATAGATCGGAATCTCGTCATAATTATTGAATGTTTTATTTCGCTTGTGAAACAAAGCGGTTCGTTTTCTAAATGAAATATGTCCGAGTATTCTTTTGTTAGTTGTGTGATTGCTTGAATTTCTTCATAATTCATGTGATCTGTTCTTAATTTAGAAACGTCAATTTTTTTTTCTGTATTGAAAAAGTTGTAGTTGGGACTATCGTTTGATATATAATTAATAAATGATTCAACAATGAAAGGTTTAAGTAATAATAATGTTATTTCAGAATCTGTGGGGTTAATTATTGTACAAAGAGCACTATAGTTATTAGCAGTTGTTACACATTGTGGGATAAATAAATTTTGATTTTTATTGCAGGGATTATAATGTTTCCATTTTTACGGTCACAGGAACCTTAATTTCGCTTTCTGATTTTGGTTCCAATTCTTTATTATTATAGTTTACAGGGATATTATTCTAATAAATTTGATTAATATTCAAAAGTGCATAGAGTGTTTCGTGTAAAAATACCCTTTGGTGTAGCATTAAGATAATTTTGTTTAATATTATGTGTTTGCACATTTGGCTCATTAAATTGTTGGCAATTTAATTTGTTAGGGTTATTTTAATTCTTAAATTGTTGATAATTTGAATTTGATCTGTAAGGGTTGTTTGTGTATTGAATTTGTTTGTTTTGATTTTGTGTAGTAGTTGGATTTTGGGCGAATTTCGTATTATTTGAATTATTTTCAAACTGAAAATCATTAGTATAGTTCTTTTCATGAGTCGTGAGCGTTATGTCATATAACAATTTAAGAATTGCCCCTAATAAAATAACAATGCTACGTCCAATTTGCTGTATACCGCCTGGCGCGTGCCACCAATGCATAAGCGTACTGAATTTAAACAAAATTATGACAAGAAGCGGAATTTATTCTCTCAATTCAAAAGAATTGTTTATTATAAATTCACTATTGTTAGTTAAACAATTAAATTTTAACTTAATAGTATTTACATGAGCGACACAGTTCGTCCAAATTTGTGTAGATAAGGTAAGGTAACGGTAATAGGGATAAAATATTCATTAGTTGTTCTGAATATAACCAAAATTATGGAAAAAAGTTAAAAATTACACGCTTTGATGTTTAATAAAATTTATATTTGTTGTGACAAGAAATTATCAAAACGTTAGTTAACCTATATGATATTCAACCAGTGTTGTATAAGGTATAATCTTATTATAAAAATAAGAGTAATATGTATATATTTATGTTATTTTGTAATTTTCGGTTAGTTTGCCAGATTATCACAACAAAATTAATTATCTGCCCTTAACCAATGTAAAATTTGTTGTAAACATTGGCAGAACTGTTTTAGACAAAGAACACGAATATCTCTATTTACATCACACTGTACTTAACTATTTTGTATCCAAATTTCATAGTAGATTCTAGTATTAAAACTTGTACTAGTTTCTAGTATGAAACTTGTATAATGTAGAACGGGCTTTATTCGCTCAATTTAGAAGAACTGGAGGTATTAGTGTTTATTATGAATTCACCATTGTTTGTTATACAATTAAATTTTTCCTCAATAGTTTTTATATGAGCGACACTGTTTGTCCAAATTTGTGGAGATAAACCGTTAACTTCTTCACGTATCAAATTTAATACACTATCACTACTTGTAGGAGAGGCATTTTTTCTTCGTATATTCCTTTTTAAATTGCCCCAAATTAATTCAATCGGATTTAATATGCAATAATATGGTGGGATAATATTTTCATTAGTTGAACTACTAATGAATATTTTATCCCTATTACCGTTACCTTACCTTATCTTACCTTTGGACGAACTGTGTCGCTCATGTAAATACTATTAAGTTAAAATTTAATTGTTTAACTAACAATAGTGAATTTATAATAAACAATTCTTTTGAATTGAGAGAATAAATTCCGCTTCTAGTCATAATTTTGTTTAAATTCAGTACGCTTATGCATCGGTGGCACGCGCCAGGCGGTATACAGCGAATTGGACGTAGCATTGTTATTTTATTAGGGGCAATTCTTAAATTGTTATATGACATAACGCTCACGACTCATGAAAAGAACTATAAGCATGTGTAATGCTGTTTTCAAATCAGTTGGGTTTTTGGCTCGCATGAGTTGGCCAATGGATTATTTTAAACCTTTAAGTAATATTCTTAATTATAAGTTTCTTAAATATTAATTTAGAATACTAGCCTTATTTTGACTAGCTCTAGTTGTTGTAGCAGACATTTGCAAAGTATATAAATGTTATATTTTATTATAGAAATCGAAAATACTTTCGTTTAGGCTTTGTTTTAATACAACCATTTCTATACTTAAAGTATAAATGTCTCTTTTATCAGGATATTTGTTAATAAACACTATTTTTAAAGAATTAGAATTTTCAATAGTAGGTACTACTCGCAATATTTTATTTTAGATAATATTGTTGACATTAAATATTCTTTTTGAAAATCTTTAAGTCAACAGTATTATAAAGTTTTGTGACAAGTTTTTCACAAATTTCTAACGTTCTCCATAGAATTCTGGTATCATATCCGGATATTCGAACAGCCATTATTGAAAATATTAAATTAATTTGATAAGAAAATATTTTAGTTTCTTATATAACATTTCAATGAATTACTTTATTATTTTGAATTTAATAATTACTTTTACAAATTATTGGTTGGCAGCATTGCGTTGCGCATAACCTCCTCTGTAACCACGTGTTCTTGAGTTGTTGATATCTCGTTTAGCTTTCGTGATATTGTTAATTGAGTGCAACGTGGTTAAGTGTGAGTGACGATTATGCTTTAAGGGGGCATTCACCTTTAGAGCACAAAGAAAAGCTGTTTTTTAACCATTTTTTTCTCAGGGTACGTTCAAGATATTCGCACGCGGTATTTGTATCGTATTTATTCAACTTTTTTCTTTAATGAGGTATTTTTTAAAGTCGGATACGTTCAGCCCCGGCGAAGATGTCCAGGTCCAAAGTGGGCAGTTCAATTTAGGCGCGCGGTAGCATAACTCTGGTCCCAGTTGTTTGAAAAAAAAGGGGTTTTAAAGTATATTAAATTGTCTAGGAATTGACTCTCGGGTGGTCTATTTGGACCATAATTAGCAAAATGGCGACCATCGTACGAAAAGTGTCATTTTTTTGCCACTTTTTTGCTCCTTTGGCGGGCCTTAAAAAATATTAATAATTGTCGGACACACTTCGTCGAAGATCAACTCCTAGAGAATTTTATTACCTTTAAGATGCGCTTATTGAGAGTTAAATCAGTTATTTCGTTGTCGAGATATTTTACCGCGCGATTTAAAAAATATGGTTTCGAGAAAAACGCGTTTAAAGTTTCAACTTCAGACTGACGCGCGCGAAAACGCCGTGTTTGAACAAAAACATTGTTTTGTTTAAATCGCAATTTCACATATTTCCAACTCGAATTTCGAAAAACGGCTTCAGAAACCCATAGTCAACACTTCAAAGTGTCCGATTCTGCAAAAGAAATTAAAATCGATTTTTTGAATCCGCTAAAGGTGAATGCCACCTTAATGTCATCAATAGTCTGAAACAGACCTCGTATATATGTATATCACAAAGAAACTGTCAAACCAACCAATACTACACAGATATACTCAGAAATGTCATTTATCTAATTATTTATATTTTGATTTTCTGTGAAAATATTGATAGGCGATTTTATAAAACTACATGCAAATCCATGGCGTCGTAAATAAGATATTTAAGATATCCAGTAGCAGTTATCTTGTAACTGGTACATTTTTTGAAGAAACTTTTCAAACATAAATTGTCCGTGCATAGAGTAAACATGCACTTCCGGTCTGAATATTCTATTCAATAATAAGAGATGCACATCTAGGGCATATACTTAAGTTTGAAATTCAACAATTTTACGTTCGACAGTTTTGGCTCTAGAAGCTTCACAGACACACACATAGACACACATACACGTCAATCTAAAAATTGTCACATTTGATTCAGAGACGGTTAAAACGTGTATAATCGTTGAAATCTCGAGTTATAATTTTTTTATGATAACGATACATACTTATTACTTCGTAAAAGAGAGTAAAAACATCAATACATATGAAACGGTGCGCAAAATGGCACCGTTCCTACACAATAATTTTAGTTTCTTTTGTTACCGAATACGTATTTATTTCTTATAAGAAATATAGTCTGTAAGGATATATGTATTTGTAGTTAAGTCTGTGAATAAACAAATAACTCTTTGTAAAACCAAACACGTCAGTCCTTTAATTCGTCGTTTTCTCTCAATGAACCCGGCACCGAGAGACAAACAAAAGTCCCAGGCGATCAACGGTCCCAACCGACCGGAAATCAGACCGTTACACGTATGCTTTAATTTTATATTTAAGAAAATCTAAGCCAGAGTACTGCAAATTATTTTATACCCGCATTTTCCCTGCGGTACAAAAAGTTGCTCAGCTTGTCATATTTTTTAAATTATACTTTAATTTAAACGAAAATCTATGTAAAAAAAAGCAATCAATCTTTTTGAAAGCATTCTGAAAAATTCAGTTAGTGGGTACAGAGCAGCAATATTTCCTGCTAAGTAATTTCGATCGGCTACAACATAAATGAAATCACTTCTTTTATTATATTAAATAAACTTTTTTCAAGAGTTATACGAAGAAAAATTCATATGTTTATAAACACAAACTAATACTACGGACTATATTCATTGCTCGTTAATTCTTGTTGGGCTAACAGTGTTATACAGAGACCTAACCTCAATTTTCGGGTCTTTTACACCCATAAACACCGAGTAAGGATACCAACCTTAAGAAGATGCACACGTTTATGTACAATCATACACATTCGTCAAGTTACCGTAAACATTTGAAGTTGGTTTGAATAAAAGAATTATCAAAATATTAGCAAATAAGATAAACGTTTAATTATATTTAATGAGGTTATTAATAAGAGTGGAATAAGTTATTTAAATTAAAAAAAAGGAATGAGGAAATTCATAATCTTGTAATTTGTAGTGATAAAATTATGTTATGATTGATTCAACCAAAACCCCGATAGTATTAACCTAATTAGATTTTAACATAATATCATTTATGAAGCGATATCACTTTTCTAAAAAATGGCGAGCCCCTGCATTATTAACAGTCTGGCTCCGCCACTGGTTACTACAATTGCAGCTTTAATTTACATCAAAATTAATTAATTATTGTGGGTGAAATTATTGATATTATTGCAGGAGCAATTCATATATAAAATAGAAGTAGTTGGTAGCTACATTTATAATCACTGATTTTTGTACGATATTGATTGATTGACCAAAAAACCAAATTAAATACAAGATTTGGTACGCGTAAGACGCACCAACGCGTAGAGCTCGCCCTTAGGTAGGCAGTGGTTTTTAATTATTATGGCCTTTTGGTTAACAATTTGAAAATATGTTATAGGTGTAAAAAGTCTTACATTTAATTTTAAATTATATTGATAAAAAAAAATTTTAGTTCATATTTTATAATTCAAAATTATAATATTTAATAATTTTTTTCGGGCTTTGGATTAACAAAATGAAAAAATCTTGTTGATATAAAATATCTTAGAATTTTTAGTAGAATTTTTAAGTGTATTAATTATTTTTATAAGGGCAGTATTAAGGGGGGCTCTAAATTTTGGGGCCCTATAACTCGGGAAGTATACAAGCGATTGGATTTAAACTGCGAGCGGATTCAAATGGGATGCCAAATAATATGTGTACCAAATTTAGATTATATTGATAAAAAAAAAAATAGGTTGTGGCCAAAGCGGGACTTTCTTTTACGTAGTTTTCATCAACATTTATTGATTATAAAAATATAATATTAGGAAATATTAATCCAACAGAAACAATATGAAAACCAAGCTAACCTTATATAAATGAATGGGTTGAAAATTATTCCAATATCAATTTGGAATGGTTTTGAAGAACTAACTATCAAAACTAACCAATTCTCTACAGAAATATTTTGAAATGTCATTTTTCTAATTCAGACCATTTTGTTTTCTTGTCGAAATATTGACAGGCGCAGATGATCCGATTAATTAAGCTACATTCGAATCCATGACAACGTAAACAAGATTCTCATCATTTTCGGTAACGGTTTTCTCGTAACTGGTACATTTATTGAAGAAACTTTTCAAACAAAAGTTGTACGAAATATTAATATCTTTCATTATGAACATAACTATTTTTACCGTAAGTGCAGCCGTTCGCGTGATATTGGAGATAGAACAAAAAATGCATAGAGTAAACATGCACTGCCGGTTTGAATATTCTTTTCAAAAATAGGAGGTGCACAACTAGACCATATACAAGTCTTAAGTTTGAAGTCTCATAATTTTACGTTGGACAGTTTCGGCTCTAGAGCGTTCACATACGCACACACACACACACACACACAGACGTCACTCCGAAAATAGTCACATTCGATTCAGGGAAGCTCAAAATGTTGAAATCTCGAGTTCGATTTTTTTGGTGATCCCTATACTTACTTATTACTCTGTAAAAGAAAGTAATAATTTAGTGCATATTTTAAAATTCAAAATTATAATATTTAATAATTTTTTTCGGGCTTTGGGTTAACAAAATGAAAATATCTTGTAGACAAAAAATATCTTAGAATTTTTAGTAGAATTTTTTAGTGTTTCAATTATTTTTATAAGGGCAGTATTAAGGGGGGCTCCAAATTTTCGGTCCCTATAACTCGGGAAGTATACGGGCGATTGGATTTAAACTGCGAGCGGATTCAAATGGAATGCCAAATAATATGTGTACCAAATTTGAAATGAATCGCTCTGGTACCTTCAGAGGAGTAGAGGGCACAAATTTGGTCTTACGAGCGAGCGACGACTAACATCCAAGTATATAAGTTATATACATTTTCGGAATCAGGGCGACGAGACGAACACTTTTTCTTAATGAAATTTTTGATCAGAGAATGCTACAGACACACGACCGAATGCTTTAGCTTCTTCGGTACTACGTACGGCGAGCTAAAAACACTATTCATGCAAACAAAATCATTGCACGCGTACGCGCTACAATAATTTTAATTGCAATACGATTACTTTAAGGGGAATGCTATATTTATATCCATGATTTGGTTCTACATTTATAAGGATATTATGAAAAATCACTATCCGTCAAATTACTAAATTGTTTTAATGCTAAATTAACACTTCACGCTAATGGTACATTGGCACTAAAGGCTTATTAAAATGTGTATTCCTGGTTACTATATTTACAAAATTGATTCATAATAACACTTATTTTATTTGTTGTATCAATGGTTATTACATTTACAAAATCGTTTCATAATAATCGAGGCCGCAGTGTCATCGTATGTAATATTAATGTATGCATTTATATCATGTTTTGTATATGTAAGATAGCGTTCCTGATTGTAAACTAGATGGGATCTGTGTATTTATATTATTAACATTTTAATAATTATTATAATATCGGTGAGGACTAGATTGTATTCTTTATACGATATGGGCACACTATTTATATGAAGCGTTATATTTCATATTTATTTATTTTTTAACTTGGTACCCGGTCGCCTTTCGGTGCTTTGGGCGGACAACTTCACTTTCGGCAATGGAACTTCTATCGAATTTCATTATAGATAATTATAGGCACAGAAATAGTGTAGTCGACTGTACAGTATAGTACATGAGCTCAACTTGAAGCTACGGGCCAAACGCGTAAATTGCTTGTCACTCTTTCAAGACGAATAGGCCGACGTGAAATTTGTTTCATCTAGTTGACGAAAATTCGATTGTAGCCAAAGACGAAATTAATGCATCCTCGCTTATAAAAGTCTGGTCATGTACCTTTCGGTCCTCGAACCCAATTTTCCTTTATAAAATAAACTCTGTTCGTCTCTTCGATCGCTGCTGCTGAACATGTTTAAATATTCTTGAATTGTATACACAATTGTAGTACCTACTACAGCGCATGTCAATTTAACAAATCTTGCAGTTTCTCCATGGCATCTCTCATCTATATAAGCTAGTTACCCTAATTAAGTAATTAAATACTGAATACAATTATTACCCACTTGTTAACAAATTAAGTTAAATATGTTGAACAACGATTCAAGTATTCGTATTTAGTACGCATAGCAACAGTCATTGTATGAAAATATACATAAAAATGTCATAAAACAATATTATTATAAAATATATTTATAATTGCAGTATTAAATAAAGTTATTATTTGTGCTAATATAGTTTGTGTGTTCTCTACTTTGATTATAATTTAAATCCAAACTCTAACAGGTTATGGGCCCAGAGCAATAAATATTATAATTCAGTTTAGATATCAATCATATAATTATATTGGAAATAATATTCAAGATGGGTGACGATATTAAAACATCAATTAGAAGATTGAATAATGTTAATTACAGCACAGCTAGCCATCTGTGTTCCTATGTTATAAGCTTCAACCATGCGCTATGCCAGAAAGTTGAAATATCCACGTATGACTATGCGTCGGCAGTTTACGTGGCATGGTGGAAAAGTTAGCGTAAACACTACATAGCTTTTCTGTATATTCTGTGTATAGCGCATATGCGCGCATATGCGTTACTTGGCATGGAACAGCCATGCGTAAACGAAGCATAACCGCCAGATCAAGCTTGAGTCGGATTGTAGCTCTAAGGCATCTCGACCACGGCGGCCGGCATTACATTACTTATTTATTATTTCGTAAAAGAAAGTATAAATAATATTGTAAAAGTAATGATTGTAAAATATCTATCACTTTTGAAAATAAAAATTAATTGTTCGGCGTGTACGTTTCCCTGATACCATACATATTGATATTGTTTTCACAGCAAACGTTTGTTACCGCCCTAGTAACATCTCAACATTAGAAATAATATATATACTGTCATTGACAAAATGATCTACCTACCGAGGAAAAAAAGGACAGTAGTAAAAAAGGGTTGACTGTCATAAATAATATGTATATAGCAACGAGATAAATAAAGCATATATCTTTTTGAGACTACATCACGTTGATAAGTTAGCGTCCTCTCCACAATTGGTTTTCTCCGCCACTCAACCTTGACTTAAGTTAAGGTGATCTTGTGTACAAAAAATATTTTTACTAGTCTTTTCTGTGATATATATGTTTTGTTTGTAATTTTATTAACTTTGTATTTATTTATTCTTTTATGGGGTTACGCCTACCTGAAAATTTTCAAAAAGTCGTTTTTTTTTTTATTGCATGAATCGAAAGTATATATATTCAAGAATTTTTCCCCAAAACCGCTAATTGATCTTGAAACTGACAAAGTTATGCGCGGTACAAGAGTACAAGAGTACCACGCCGAGACCCATTTTCAAGCAGGTAGCGTGCACAACTTGAAACTTTAAACGCGATTATCTCGAAACCGTGTTTTCAAAGTCGGTGCCAAAAATTTCTCGAAAACTGTACATTCGATTTACCTGGTTGTTTGGGCATTATGTTAAGAACTATTTTTTCTAGTACTTAATCGTTCGGATTTTGTCTCTGATTAAATTTAGATTTTTTATAGCTGATCAAAGACCAATTTTATAAGTCAAAAGCGATACTTCATCTTTGCAAGGCCGACATTTTGTCAAAAATCTTTTTTTTTAAAGCGAACGATGAAGTACTAGTTTTACTCATGCTTAACAAAACCCCCTTGGTTTTATTGATTTTAGATTATTCCAGATGCCACTAGAGTTGGCATCTCAAAAGGGTGTTTGCAAAACATCATCCACGGGGAGCAGCCGTGCAGGGCACCAGGGCGTATTTTTATACTTTTGAGTACCGCGTTTTGTAGTTTTACATGTACAATAAACTCGATTTACAAAATGTTGTGTACTTTTCGAGAAATTATTTTTTCCAAACTTTCGCTTTTTTTTGGCCTTGCAGGTAGGCGTAACCCCTTAACTTTCGACAATTATGTACTTTCTTAGTGAGTTTCAAAAATAATGTTCTAACCGGCTTGCTTGAAAATGGCCATTCTAATGGTTGAAACCGGTCGCATAAATATTTTATATTAATATTTTTTTTAAGAAAGTTGTGGAAATAGGACGTTAATAATTTTCCATACACCTACAATACATCCACAACAGGGTTAACATTCTTCATCGTATTACTATAAGTTTGAGATCAAGAATAGGTAGTTTTTCCATTTTTAGACGAAGTCTAATAAAAGAATTTCATTATATTTTCAATAATTTTTGCTGTAGAGTGCGCACAGATACGCCTACAGACACACACTAAGAAGCACAAAATGTGTATTTCCGTTAAAATCTCGAGTTCGACATTTGTCATGATTTCAATACTTTGTTTTTAGACTTAGTCCAAGAAAGTAAAGAGACACTTATTATAATGTCGATTGCCAAATAATGCGATATGTCGAATGATATTGATAGAGGAGCTACGTATACAATTTCGATATGCCATGCTGCTTCTGAGTCGAGATATGAAAGAGAATAGGGCTCTAAACGAGACAAATTGATATCAACTAGAGAATACCAAAGATTGATTACGACTGAGATAGAAATTGAAGACGTCGACACACGACACATAACATTTATCATTATCCGCAGAAACGCGAACCATCTTTGAACAAATTAAATTATGCTTTCGATTTTCAATCTGTAGGTTTATGCGGCAAATTATGTACTTTTACATTATCATTTATATAAATGACCGCTGTAGACTTAATATGAATATAATTTTCGTTTAGTATGCAAATTGATAATTTACATATTAAAAATGTAACCATTTTTTCATCACGAATAACTCATATATTATAAAACTTATCGTTGATAATAAAAATGACTGCAAACAAACAAAGTATTTGTGTACTTTCAGTCTTCCGACAAAATTTGCAAGGGGAATAATATTTTCCCTTGTATTAAGCACTGAAAATAATTCAAAATACGGATGACAAGATTCCGTTTAAAAATGGAAATAAAACAGCGCAAAAGACACAATATAAGAAAGAAAAGAAAAGAGGAAGATAGAGAGAAATGGGTCTATGCATGAAGACAGCGTAAGGTAATTATATTTGCATATATTTGCAGTGCAAATGAAAACTTGCGGCTTTATGCTAAGGCTTTGATTATAATTACATTTGCTGTAAAAGGTGTGCACGATTAAAATCCCTATCAAATAACACGGAACGAAATTAAAGCAGACATTTACGTCTCTACAGCTCGACAAAATTCAGATAGTGTGTTACCTACCTAGTGTACCTACATTATTATTACAACAAGTGGCTACTAAGGAATTTCATTAAATCATTTCAAGAGTTTCTCTTAAAAGCAGACATAACGATCATGTTAAATAACAGACTGTTATGAAGTATCATTTAAACATTCTAAATTTGCGCTCCATGTCATATAAATATGGAGAAGATGATTTGTTTATATGCATAACCGAGCTAAGCATCTATCCATTTTCAGTCCACTGCAAGAAGACCGATATTGCAATTATTGGCAGTTGCAGTTAGGAAAACTGATTCTGGTATGGAAAATTGAACAAAGTGTACACAGTATTTATTATTTACATCAGTTATATGGCGGTTCCAGGTCGTGTCTGATTATATTTTAACAATTGTACCAGTTCTAAGGCAAGATATTTAATTATTATAGTGTTGTATGTATGTATGCAGTTTGAAGTATTCACTAAAGTATACAATTTTCAAGAACACCGCATTTTCAGAAATATTTTACTTTCAGGTATAACATAACATTCTGTCCAAAACTTACTTCTTGGCATCCTAATAATGCTGACAGAATGTGGGAATAACGCAAACAAAATATTGAACTATGAAACTATTTATTAAAGTGAACTTAATTCAAACTTAAATATAAAAATTAACCACCAATGCGTCCAGCTCGCCTTATATGTAAATATATGCAATGCAAGCAGCGGTTTTTAAATATTAACAATTTGAAAAATTTTTATAAAAAGTCTTACAAATTTTTGTAGATTATTTTGGTGCATATTTTAAAATTCAAAATTATAATATTTAATAATTTTTTACGGCTTTTGGGTTAACAATATGAAAAAATCTTGTAGGTATTTTAATTATATTGGCATAACGAATATTACTTTAATATATAATGCAGGTTAATATTCATAAAGTCATTATTTGACTCTTTCCTAATTTTAAAAATTATCACGGATTAATTAAGTAATACATATATTAATTCAGAATCACTTTCAAAGCATTTCAATACTCCCCTGTTTTATATTATACCTTATATAGATAGTTAAGGTTGCCATAATTGCCAAGCATTGATACGGGACGTTATGGGCTAAATAAATAAAACATGTTACAAGCATTAGTACAAGCACCAGTGTTTCCAGCTCGCCGTACCGGAAAGCAACAATCATATGAAATACAATAATGAAATCGATAGGAATTACTAGAGTATAAAATTTATTGTTGCAATCAAACAACAATCAATCAATAAAAACATTTTAAATTTTATTATTATAATTATTAGTAATTTTTTTTTGACCTTCAGGTTTACAATCTGTAAAATCCTTATAAATATAAAATGTCTTATAATTTTATGAAGATTATTTTGATATAAAAAAAAAAAATCTATCTAGCCCCTAAGCTCACAGCTTGAAAATACTATAAAATATATTTTTTTAGAACGTTCTAATATTTTTTTAAATTGACTAAGGACAGTATTTAGGAGGACACACAATTTTGGGTGCCCTATAACGCCGAACCTGTACAGATGATTGGATTTAAAAGGCGACGGGTGTAAAAATTATATGTATATCAAGTTTCATTAAAATTGGCCCGGTACCTTCAGTGGAGATGCGGACACAAAGTCAGATCTTACGACCGACCGACCGAGATACATACATCCAAGTTTATGAGTTATATATATTTTTGGATTCAGGGCAAAAACAAGAACTTTTTGTAAAAAAAAACATTTTTGATCCGGGCATGTAACAGACACACTATTAAACATTATAGCTGTCTTGTACTATTGTGCGACGAATTAAAAAGTGGGTAGGTAATAATTGATATTACTCATTAACGTTCAATTAATTTAATATACACGTAAAGTTTAGGGAGAAAACGAGATGAAAATGGGAGAAATACTAATATGGGATAGAGTAGCGAAATATGGTAACAGTCCCGTCCCTTTAACCACAAAGTATTTCTAGATACTTTAGTCATCAGAAATAATAATAAATTAGAATTTGATATTTATAGGAAAGAAACCAACGTTAACCGTTTTATTAGTTCAGATTCATATCATTGTCATCAGCACAAAATAGCGGCAATCAATTTTCTTATTCATCGTTTGTTAAACTTCCCTTTAACAAAGGAAAAATATGATAAAGAACTAAAATACTTCAGAAATATTGGCATTTATAATGGTTTCTCTCCTAAGATTATCAATGACATTTTACGTAAACAAAAACAAAAACATATAGTTAAAAATTCCACGACTCTTGCTATTTCCTTAACATCTAAAAATCAAAAATATATTAAGCTCCCATTTCATAAGTACGCCACCAAAGGATTAACTGGCATATCCAATGAATTTAATTTCGGCATCTCCTATACTTCCAATAACACCATTAAGAATCTTTAGGTAATCCCAAAGATAAAATTGAAAATCAAGATAAGTCCGGAATTTATGAAATCCATTGCGATGAATGTGGAGAAAAGTATATTGGCCAAACTAGACGCGCAATTAAAACTAGATTTAAAGAACATATTGCCCATTTTAAACATAACCATCCTGAAAAGTCTAGTGTAGCTCAACATATTTTTTCTACAGGTCATCCTATTACAAATGATAATTTAAAACTAGTGAGATCCGTGTCTTCAAATAAAGAATTAGATTCTTTGGAAAGCATATATATTTTGAAAAATTCAGATAAGATATTGAACTCCGACAAAGGTCCTATCCCGAAATCTGCACTTTATGGTTTATTAGAAGACATGTCTCCCTAAGTTGACCAAGCGTAACTGCTGATTAGTATATATATAGGTAATACTTAGTTCATAAGTTAGTGTAACCTTGATATCCTGGTAAAGAGCACTGATGTCAAGGTTTTTGCCTTAGCCAGAGATACTGATGATGACAACTTAGTTGTCAAAATACGTATTTAGCCCAATTAAAATATTTTGTGGTTAAGGGGTTTTTTATTGTTATAATAGTTGATGTTTTATTGTATCAAATGCCTTACTGTGCTGCAGTCTTACCGTTATCAGATGCTTGTAAAATATCGTCAGTAATTTTTATTAATGCCGATGTTGTGCTATGGCCGGAACAGACACCAGATTGATGAGTAGGAATAATATTCTGAATATCTAAGTAGTATTATTACCATAGATACAAATGTATGGAAATTGTATTTAATAAAACGTATGAGCGTTAAATTTTGCCAGGGAAACAAAATTGACTCATATAACTTGATATTTGTCATTAGACATCGGTTATCACAAATAGATCAACTGATAACGTGATTCGAGCGTATTGGTTATTGAAATTAAATATTTAAGAGGAATCCCTACCCAGTAGCATGAAAACAAAAATCATCGTTCCGCTCTTGACATTTTCTGATCCTAAATTAAAATATATTCGTTCCAAAATGATATATGTCGCTTAAGACTGATCTATTGCACGACTGTACAGACGAAATTTTACAAAAATTTATATATTCTACATATAAAAATAAATGAAACATTTTCCAAAAATTGATGATTCTCATAAGAGGTTGATTATGAATTGAAGAACGATATTCGCAATTTACATCTGTACATGCCTAGATCGAACTTTTAACTTGCAATTATTATCAGAAATATCTTTTAAAAATACATTTTATAGTCATATTTTGAAATATTTTAGGAGCATTTTCAAGGTAACTGTATTCTAATTTAGTTACTGCCTCTAGCGGTAACATTTGTAAACACTGCGGTACAGTTGAAACGCAAGCATTTTAATATCTGGTTTTGATGTATTTTATATATTGTTATATTTGTGCTCCTGAATAATGCTGATAGCTAAAAGTGAGCTCGGTAGGGATTCCTCTTAAATACAGTACATAATAAATATTTTATTTGAATATATTGATAAAGCGAATATTATAGAAACAATCTATATTTTATAACGAAGTATTTGATAACATAATAAATTAAGCTAAATGGCACAATTTCAGAGTATAACTATGGTTTATTGATTAGTTTGATAGTTTGTTTAGGATATATATTTCTAGTGAAAACTTCGTATTAGAAAGTAAAATACAGGCCGGTCCACATTTTTAACCTTGTATCTGTGGGAGTATGAAGATTATTGGATCTGAAATGCAATCGAAACTAATCGGAGTTTCATATGTGTACCAAATTCGGTTAAAATCGGTTTGGTACCTTCGGAGGAGATGATCCCACTACATTTAATTTTACAAGCGAGAGACGTACATCTAAGTAAACTATAAAAGAAACAAATACCATTAAACTTCATCTTTAATTAAGGGGATAGCCAATTTCAGTAGTTTGATATTTTAATGAACCTTATGACATGCTACCAGCAACATATCATAGACACCTTAAAATGGGCATAGCGGATACGCTTCCAGTTAATCTTGATTAAAATAGTTGTATATGGGTTATTTACATTTTCGAAATCATGGAGACTGGAACGAATATCAGTGCAAAAGAATAATAGATACTGGGCATGTTACAGACACACAACCGATTACTTTAGCCCTTTACGGCAAACTAAAACTAGATTAATAGTTAAATATCAACCTTAGAATCCGTTCAAAAATTTGTCAAGTATAAGATGGGATGGTTATAGAATTTTATTTTGTCAAATAAAATAAAATTGATCGTAACTGCGCTTGTTCAATTTATTTTATATCTACAAGTCGACTCGTGAAGAAAATTGAAGTTATTCACTTATTCACAAGTTCCAAATATTTTACATACTATTTGTTTTCTTCATTTTTGAACATATTCGGTTTTACGCGTTCTCTATGTATCCGTAAGACCAATAGAAAGTTATTCGAGTGAGGGTAAAAAGAGGTTGGTAGGTTTTAGTTAACTGTCGCAAAGTTAGGAACATTTAGATTTGTATAAAGGAGCGCGCATTTGGGAAACAATATTTGCACACTCAAATTTTCAGTTTAACTTTATCTGATATTCTTTTTGAAAATATTGCTAATTTATTATAAAACTGCAATTTTTAGGTCACTATTCAATATATACGAAACACCTATATTATTCAATCGAGGTATTCGACATTCTAATTTATTGTTGTGTTTGTACCAGCTGGGCCATTTAATAAAGACAAATAGTTCTAACCAATTATGATCATTACCTTTTTTAGTAACGGAAAAAGTTTATAGAAAAATTCGCCATAGGTGAGATGATGTACTATTTATTTTTTTAATAGTCATTAATAATAAGTGTATCTACTTAATTTTACGAAGTAATAAGTATAGGGATCACCAAAAAAATCGACCTCGATATTTTAATTGAAATATCCGTTTTGAGGGTCCCTAGTCCATTTTGATTATTTTCTCAATGATGTATATATGTCTGTGTGTGTACGCTCTACAGCCTATACCGCTCAACGTAAAAATATGATGGCTAAGGTTATTTTTGTCATTTTTTTAACTGTCTTGGCAATAGCTGTATATACAGAAGAACTTATAGATATAAAAACTCATGATATTCTAATTTTAAACAACTTTTATTTCAAAAGACTTCTTCTAAACTGTAGTACCATTCTCTAAAAAAATACTATTTAAATAATTTAATTTTTTTATTAATCGAAGTTAGCTTATAACAAATTGTTTTGATGTTTACATTTGACAATAAATTATAGATTGTGAATTGTGGATTAATTTTGCTAAATTAAATGCAAGTAATATAAAACTAGATTCATTTTTCATATAGCACTATAATGAATACATATATATGAATAGTTTTGAAATTTCGAGATGTTAAATTTGAATAATGGAACAAAAACACCGGAGTTAGCAGAAATCAGAACCTTCGGGCGACGCAATCTTGCGGCCATGCAGTGCAAGAAGGAAAATAATTTAATATGCTATTTTGTACTTCAAATATACGATTATATAGTACTATTCGCCCCTTTGAGTTGTGCACGTTTGAAAATGACTGAATTTTCGAACTAGAGAAGTAGGCCCTCCATAAAACTATTTGGGACAAAGTCCTGTAGTCAAGATATAATTTATTTCATATTTTATGAAGTAAATTTTGGTAAAATTAAATAAGTTTCACTTAATAAAACATCCCCTACACTTTGTCGCCCCATTTTATTAATTAACTTAATATCCGAATCTGTAAATGGTATCGGAAGATAGCTATAAGGTCGCAACTGAGTTTACCAACAACTATATTTTAACTTATAGGTATATCCGAATGGCTCCAAAATTAAAGTTATTATGCTGTGATATATTATGTTATTCGATAATAATTGTAAACATTCACTAAATATATCCATACTCTCTATTATAGGCCCTTCCTTATCGTTTTTTGCTGGGAATTTATTTGTTACCTACTTTTTTATTAAACGGTAGGACAATATTTTTGTTGCCAGTTTCATGCCGGTGCTTTTGATTGCGTATTAAAATTTTGAATTAGAATTGGGACCCTGGAAAATTTGTCGCCAGTTTTCGTACTTTATGGTAATACGATTCAGAAATAAAGAATTAATAAACTTCAACAGGAACTGTATAATAACAAAAGAAATGATGGAAATCGGTAAAAGGAAAAAGTAATTTCGGTTTAATTTAAAAACAAATAAATGAGAATGAACCATACAAAAGCAAAACAATTATGATTTAATGAATATTTACATGGAAAATATATTCTGTCCTGTAATATAATAAACGTATTTTAATTTATGATATGAAATAAATTCAACGAAGCGAAATCATGTTAACAACAAAGAGAATTTTAATGTTGCAATTTAATTATTCTAGCATAAAATGATTAAAATCTTTATGTATTCAACACGATTATGCAGTTTAAATCATATCCCTCTTATAATTTAGTCAGCATATTTTATGAAATAATCTCTGATTAGATTAGTTATTTGGAATGCATATATGCATCTATAGCCGGTCTCAGGTTCAAATGGCAGTGTGGCAGGCATAGCAATGTTAATCTTACGGAGAATTTTGTACAACGTTGCCACGTCTTCCAATACAATTATCTCGGTTGTACGATGTTATTTACTGTAAAGGATTGTTCACAGCTAAAGAATTAGTAATTAAGCTTAGAAATTATAAGTAATAATTCCAGTTTGTTGTATGACATACAAGATTAACGTTCACAGCAACAACATTTATCATTAATTGTGTTGCTTGGAATGCTAACATTGCTTGTCATAATACAAACTAGATTATTATTTGTAATTATCTAAGTTTAATTACTAATTGTTGCGCTGTGAACAATCCTTAAGGGTTCTATACCTGGAAGACGCTAATTTTTTATTTTTTGATAACTAAATAAACAATTAATATTATTATTTAATTTACAAATTAATTAACAAATTAAATAATACTTGACAACAAAATTTGAATTATAAAAATCGGATAATATTTAACGAAAAAATTTTTTTTTTCTAATTATTATAAAAAATAAAAGGTTATACGTCAGAATAATTCAAATGTCAGTAAAATATATTATGTGAATCTTAAAATTGCATATCGAGTTGTGTACTTTTTTTTTTACTTTAATTTTACAAAGTAATAAGTAAGTATAGGATCACCAAAAAAATCGTACTTGAGATTTCAACGGATATACACGTTTTGAGCTTCCCTGAATCTAATGTGACTATTTTCAGAGTGACGTCTGTGTGTGTGTGTGTGTGTGTGTGTGTGGGTGTGTGTGTGTGAACGCTCTAGAACCGAAACTGTCGAACGTAAAATTATGAAACTTCCAACTTAAGACTTGTATATGGTCTAGTTGTGCACCTCCTATTTTTGAAAAGAATATTCAACCGGTAGTGCATGTTTACTCTATGCATTTTTTGTTCTTTTTCCAATATCACTTGAACGGCTGCACTTACGACAAAAATAGTTATGTTCGTAATGAAAGATATTAATATTTTGCACAACTTTTGTTTGAAAAGTTTCTTCAATAAATGTACCTGATAAGAGAAAACCGCTACCGAAAATTTTAAGAATCTTGTTTACGTTGTCATGGATTCGAATGTAGCTTAATTAATCGGATCATCTGCGCCTGTCAATATTTCGACAACAAAACAAAATGGTCTGAATTAGTTAAATGACAATTTCAAAATATTTATGTAGGGTATTTGTTAGTTTTGATAGTTAGTACTTCAAAACCATTACAAATTGGTATTGGAATAATTTTCAACCCATTCATTTATATAAGGTGTTTACTCTATGCATATTTTGTTCTATCTCCAGTAACACTAGAACGTTGCCATAGTTATACCTACACTTGTGACAAATTTTATTTTTAAATCGGATCAACCATGAGTTACATCATTTGTTTCTTGTTTATTGAAAACAAACAAGCATTGCATTGGCAGTTATCTGTATGAATTAATATTTAAAATATTGATTTCTTATTAGAATACATTGTATCAGATAAATTATTATATAATCAATTTATATTATATATTTGCTAACATAATTAATTAACAATTTCCGAGTTTTACTGTGGAGTTTGACAGTTTAAGAGTGAATACGATAAGTACTTCAAATTCATATATATATATATATATATATATATATATATATATATATATATATATATATATATATATATATATATATATATATATATATGTATATTAATATCTATCTATTGAAAACTACGTAAAAAAAAGTTGAGTGCAGACCACTCCAGATATTTTTTTAACGGATCGAGCCATTGGGTTTTAACAAATGACTTATTATTACTTTTAAAACTACCGTGACACTGCAAAATTCAGAATCTAGCCTGATTATTTGATTCAAAAATAATAACAAATCAAATGTGAAAACTTTAAAAGTGTTCTGTGAAAAGGTTAGTTATACACATATTCTTTGTATAATCGAATCAATTAGAAAACAGAAACCGTAAGTAAATTTATAATCCCGATTTTTGTGTAATAATACATGCAAGGAGACTATTTTAATGCACGTGTACAAATGTTCAAAATATTGTTTGTATTATTCAGTTCGCAGTAATACCGCAGTTACAACACCTTATAATATCAATAGACAAATTATTGTTAAATAATATTAGATTTTTGTAGAGGTAAAATTATAATGTTATTGATTGATTGGCGAACAATTCAAACTAGATTGCTACAAAACAATTCAGAAAAGTTATCTTAAGGCCGTGATCGAACTACAAATAGCGCGATTGTGTAGGAGCGTGCAAGACCAAGTACAATCAAGCAAGACGATGTACTCCGGTTACACAAACGGAAGTGACGTCATATATTTCAAATTCATTGGTTTACCGAACTAGCTTTGTTAGCTAAGCAAAGCTAGTGCCGATTTTTTTCGGTAACTTCTGCTAGAAGCAATATATTTTATAACTAAGATAAGCGTACATCTGTCAATTTAGTTTTTGTGTTTCTTCTTAATAATTAAAAATAGAAAAACTAATACAGGATTTGTTATTTGTTTCTGCAAATGAATTGTTGTACAACTATTTTTGAAGTTGCATCGGGCATTTTGAAATTCGAATAACACATTCTTCTTTTTTTTCATGTTGACAAATATAGTAACTTCAAACTATAAACTTCAACCAAAGACAGATATTATATTAAAAAATTATCGAAATTGGCGGGAAACAGGTGCTCAATTGGGTATTATATTTCGCTGTTGCTAGACAAAATCTGCTTGATTAATTTGCTAACTTGCTTACTTCATTAAACACCGCACCTACTGTAAGAAGTGCCATCAAGTTGTATTTCAAAATTACTATGCTTTTACCCGACTTTTTTGTCAGAATGAATTGTATTAATTTCATAATTTTATTTAAATAATGATTATTAACAATTTTAATTAACCGTCCAAATATCAGAAACTTATTTTTTTAATATATTTTATAATTTACAGTCATTTAAAAATAAATAAAATCATGCATCAAATTATTAAATAATATTAAATGAGCAATGTACAAAATATTTAACTACAATAGATGCAGTAAATAAATTAATAATTTATATTATGAATGTTATAATAAACAAAATCTTGAAAAGTTAATTCTAACATATTTAGAAACTTGATTGGCTGGCAAAATTATTTCAAATTATTAATATTTAAATTTTTGTAGGTTTGTTATCTGTCAAACGATACAAACTGAAGGATATAACGTATAAGGGAAATCTCTTATTTATATATTGTAACTATGATTTACAAAAAATTACAAGAAAATTCGCCACCCGTCAAAACAGACCTATATTCCGTGCCCACGGGTGACCCTAGTAATATTAACGAGGTATAACGCACCTATGCGTTTAGCTCGCATTATGAGTAATATATGCAATACGTGCAGCGGTCTTTAATTATTATGGCCTTTTGGTTAACAATTTGAAATATTGTTAGTCTTACAATTTTTATTTTAGATTATTTTAATAAAAATTATTTTTTTAGTGCATATTTTAAAATTCAAAATTATAATATTTAATATTTTTCTATGGCCTTTGGGTTAACAATATGAATAAGTCTTGTTGATATGAAATATCTTAAAAAAATTAGTAGAATTTTTGGGTGTTTTAATTATTTTTCTATAAGGGGCCCTACAACTCGGGAAGTATATGGATGATTGAATTTTAACTGTGTGCGGATTCAAATGGGATGCTAAGTAATATGTGTATCAAATTTGGTGTGTATCGCTCTCTATCTATCTGTCGGTCTGTCGGTCTGTCGGTCTGTCGGTCTGTCGGTCTGTCGGTCTGTCGGTCTGTCGGTCTGTCGGTCTGTCGGTCTGTCGGTCTGTCGGTCTGTCGGTCTGTCGGTCTGTCGGTCTGTCGGTCTGTCGGTCTGTCGGTCTGTCGGTCTGTCGGTCTGTCGGTCTGTCGGTCTGTCGGTCTGTCGGTCTGTCGGTCTGTCGGTCTGTCGGTCTGTTGGTCTGTCGGTCTGTCGGTCTGTCGGTCTGTCGGTCTGTCGGTCTGTCGGTCTGTCGGTCTGTCGGTCTGTCGGTCTGTCGGTCTGTCGGTCTGTCAGTCTGTCGGTCGGTCGGTCGGTCGGTCGGTCTGTCGGTCGGTCTGTCTGGTCTGTCTTTCATGTTCATAATGTACAACTTAAAAATTCAAACTTTTTAGGTCTAAAGTAAATAACAAGATAGGTCCTCGTTGAACTATTACTTTTACTTTGTAAAAGTGATTTTAAATTTAAATTGCGATGGCTACTAATTTCGTGTACCAAATTGGGTACCATTGGTCCGGTACCTTCAGAATAAATGCTGTCACAAAATTTGATCTGCGGAGCAAGTGAATAAACCGATGTACATCACAAATTTAGATTGTGAAATAGTTACATGTACCGGTGGTTTGTTTCATTCTGTACAGCGAAATAAAATTACAAATTTTATAATGTTTAATACAAACCACTTTTTTTTTTTACTTTTCAAACGAAATCATGAACGGAAGTATCAAGATTTTATTAATATTTAATTTTCATGCTTTTATCTTAAAATTTAATTTTATATAATCTCATAAGCTATTTAAGTTTTCTTTCTCTTTTTTGTTATTTATCCATATAATTTTTTTTTTCGTATGAATTAATTTACAACACTTTATATTTACGAGTATTTTGCCTGAATTTTCAGATAAAATCGAATTTGAAGAACAAAAATAACCTCTCCTACCTACTTATTTCGCTCGTAACTTACGTCGTACACAATACGCATGAATATTAAAAAAAGGTATGTTGCCGAAGTTTTCCAAAAGTTTGAAACGGTTTAGCTGGAATTTTTTATTTTATAGTCATATAGTTTTCTGGGTGCAGAATGTACGTGGGTGGGATAAACCACACATTTTAATGGAATTTATTAATATAACCAATTTCAAGTATTTGATGGATGAGGTTAATTGAAATATTATTTTTATCATTAATATAATAACCCAGACATATTTGTATGTATGTGAGTATGTAAGTGTGTGTGAATAAAAATTGGCATAAACGGGGATCGAACTCACGACCTCCAGGGTGAAAGGCAAGACTCTTAACAACTGCGCCATGGCGACTGCTAATAATGTTATAAAAAATAATCAAATAGTTTATACTGAAATAAAACAATCACTACTCTTCTGAAGTTGCTAGGTTGGGAAAACAAATCGAAAGTGACAGTACGGATAAAAATCAAATATTATCAATTGACCTTTATTTTCTGTCAATGTCACAATTGTGAGTCGCTGATGAACGACCAAAGAACAAATATAAATAAAAATACTACCACGTGAGCGTCAAAAACAGTATTTCAATGTGAATTAGTAACGTACGAGTTACGGAAACATAGTTTGAATTGTAAATCATAAGTTTATTATTCAATTTTGAAGTATTTAATATGAAAATATCTGGAGTGGTCTGCACTTGACTTTCTTTTACGCCGTTTTCATAGATATATGTATATATATATATATATATATATATATATATATATATATATATATATATATATATGTATATATATATATATATATATATATATATATATATATATATATATATATATATATGTATATATATATATATATATATATATATATATATATATATATATATGTATATATATATATATATATATATATGTATATATATATATATATATATATATATATATATATATATATGTCTGTATGTCTGTCAGTTTGTGAACGCTCTAGAGCCAAAACTGTTGATCGTAAAGTTATGAAACATCAAATTTAAGACTTGTATATGTGCGTAATGAAAGATATAAATATTTTGCACAACTTTTGTTTGAAAAGTTACTTCGAAAAATGTACCAGTTACGAGGAAACTACTACGAATCATCTGCGCCTGTCATTATTTTGACAGGAATACAAAATAGGCTCAATTAGATAAATGACATTTCACAGTATTCCTGTAGAGTATTGGTTGGTTTGACAATTTGCTTGGGATATATATATATATATATATATATATATATATATATATATATATATCCATTATATATACCTAGTGAAAATTACGTAAAGGCAAGTCGAGCGCAAGCCCCACCAGATGTTTTTCATATAATAAAAAAAAAAATGTTTTATTTATTTTTGTTGCGATTTTAGTATACCGTTGAGTTAACTTAAAAATTCATAAAGAATCCCGAGAATGCCGTTGTCATCAGCCGATAACAGCTATTATTCAGGGGCGTCGTTAAAATTTCAATTCGTGGGGAGCGCCAAAAATGTCCCAATTCAGTTACATCATACAGAATGTAAAATTGTAATGATATTCCGTAGGTGTCTATATTTAAAGAATATATTTTGGGAAAAACTGGCTCCCGTACAATTAGCAGTTTTCACGTAACTAGTACAATTCTTGAAGAAATTTCTCAAACAAAAGTTGTGCGAAATATTTATATCTTTCTTTATGAACTTAACTATTTTTGTCATTAGTGCAGCCGTTCAAGTAATATTGGAGATGGAACAAAAAATGCATAGAGTAAACTTGCCCTTCCGGTTTGAATATACTTTGCAAAAATAAGAGGTGCACATATACAAGTCTAAAGTTTGAAGTTTCACAATGACTTATTACTTCGTAAAAGAAAGTAAATACAGTTTTTTGCATTTAAAAAATAATAATAATTAGCTATAAAAATATGTATTTATTTTTATTTTTTAATGTGTAATAGCGGCGGGTTTAATGCTTTGGTATTTGGTACTTGCACCTATGCTTCTTTAAATATTATATATCAACCCTTTATACTAGTCTATATTTAATCAGCATGACTTAACCCAGACTAGAACTGAACTTACTCTCGTTATCGAACTGTTTCATATTTTAGCTCCCTCGAGAGACTGCCAAGGCTCTGTAAGCTCCGTCGTTCCACATCTAACTTCCCAGAACGATTTCGAACTTATAATTTAGATTGGTCAGTGACAGACATCTTAATTTCAATTGGTTAATTGAAATTGCCAAATTGGAATTCTCGGAGAATTAATTAGTGAAATCTTCTTGCAATATAACAATTTTTATTTTATAATTATAGAGATATAAACACTATATGCAATATTAGCAAAATTAGTATGGAAGTCACTTCAATAATGTTTGAAAAATATGCAATATTAATTATAATTAACAAGAGCTTCCAGCTCGATAGCAATGAATACAATACTAAAAGCGATAGCAATTGTTAGAGTACAAAATTTATTGTTGCTATCATCCAACAATCAACAACATTTTAAATTTCAATATTATATACTTTCCTTAAGCCAATCAGCTCACAATTTTAAAGAAACTTTAATGATAAAATATATCTTAGAATTTTAGTAAATAATTCCAAATTATGGGGTACAAGAATATTTTGTTAAGATTTTTTTTTGATCCGAACATGTTACAGACCCACGATTGATCACTATAGCTCTTTTGTACATTCTGTAAGGCGAGCTAAAAATGCTCACTTCCTGTCTTCCGCTGAATGTTGAATCTCATAATGCAAAATATTCACCTACACTTTATTGGCATAATAACTTGAAACTGCTCGGATCGAAAAACGGTGACGGCCGAAAAAATTGCTCATTTTCTCGAATTTTTTCTCTGAACTTAGAAATAGTTTTCTGCATTAAATAAGTTATATATCAAAGTTCTTTCAGGATTTCTTTTTATTGAAAAATAATAATAACTTGATTACTTTCTCAGCGTTCTCCAGTGGCAGCTCAAAGAAGAGGTAGTTTCATGGTTATGGATGTAGCGCAGGTTGTAATTATCTGATACAAAAAAATTATGACTTTTCTTAATCTATATAGATGTAATTTCAGTTGTACGTAGGATTTTGTAAAAAAAAAATATTTCACGAAATAGTGGACATATGAAAAAAATTACTTATTTTTTGCTCCACATTTTTGTCCGAAAACGATACTAAATATCAAAATAAAAAAAATCCTACGTACAACTGAAGTCAATTTTATAAGATTCAAGTTAAATCAAAGGAAAACAATATCCGATGTAAGTTGTAGCATGGGCGTCCAGCCCCATAACAAAAAACAGGGTTTCGAGAAAAACGCGTTTAAAGCGCCGCAGCGTTTGCTGTCGTGTCGTCCTGTTCGATTTCAAAACAATTTGGAGGACAATGTTGTTTTCTTTTGTCCTGTCTTTGTCGTTTAGGGGTTAATCTACTACCTTTTTGATGAATTTTCACTTCGAAATTTCAAAAATATTATGAACGACCATTGTCAGCAATGTGCGCGTCAATGGAAAATGCGGTGTACATTCGTTATTTTTACGAATTTCAGCATAATATTTTAGAGAATTATTGTTACAGATACATTCTTTAAATATATATAAAAACAAAAATCATTTTTTTTTAAACAATCACAGTGTTGTTCCCCCTTAACATTTTTTTTTTTTCGCCTTGAATCCAAAAATATATATAACTCATATACTTGAATGTGTGTATCTCGCTCGCTCGGTCGGTCGTAAGACCTGAGTTTGTGACCGCAACTGGTCTGATGTTACCGGGCCGATTTTAATGAAATTTGATAGACATATAATTTCCACGCCCGTTTCCATCGCATTTCAAATCCATTCGTCAGTACAGGGCCGGAGTTATAGGGCCCCGAAATTTGAAGCTCTCCTAAATACTGCTCCGTAGTAAACTTTTAGAAATTTTAGAATTTTCTACTAAAAATTCTAAGGTACTATATGTCATAAAAGTTTCTTCAAATTGTGAGCCCATAGGCTTAACAAATATATAAATATATTTTGAAGTATATCAGATATTGAACGCCATCTGTAAGTGAAACGTAATTTTTTTGATTATATTTTCTAATATATAAACTATTTGCTTCTGTTTTTTAATTAATAAAGTTAGGAAATGTTCATCAAATAATTTTCAATATCTTTGGCCAATCACGAAACGAACGATATTAACGTTACCCAAGTGTGCAATTTTAAATGTGGGGTTATGGAAAATAATACTGTTATGGTACAGGAATAAATTCATCTCGGAATCATAATTGGTTACCACTGTGAGTATAATGTCGATGATTTAGAATTATATACATAAACTCAGAAATTAATTAATTTCATATTAAATGCAGAAAAAATGTTATCAAACATTCAAAACAACATAAACCAAATTACTCGTCGTATTTTATTACATGATTGTATTAAACAATAATTTGAATATGTTCCATTAATGAATTGCTATCGCTTTTAGTATTGTATTTATTGCGATTGGGCTCGACGGAACAGCGAGCTGGTAGCACTGGCACTAGCGCTTGTTCTTGTTTAAATAATTCCTGTTATAATAAATATTTGTGAAAATAAATTTATCTGCTTTATGCAATGCTACTACAATTCCCTCACCCATTATATTTTATGCAACATGTATAAATCGGGTTAGAATTATAATTTACATTTTTTTTTTAGCTCATCGTACGAAGTACAGAAAATGCTAAAGCATTCGGTCGTGTGTCTGTAGCATTTTCGGATAAAAATAAGTCATTAACAAAAAGAGTTTGTCTCGACACCCTGAATCCAAAATTATATATAACTTATATACTTGGATGAAAGTAGTCGCTCACTCGTTAGGTCGCTCGTAAGAGCAAATTTGTGATTTGCACCAAATTTACTACACATTATTTGGCATCCCATTTAATCCGCTCGCAGTTAAAATCCAATCGCCCGTATACTTTTGAGTTATAGGGCCCGCAAAACCCCATGTACTCCGCTTCTGTATGATAAGATAAGGCCACGGTCTTCTGCTTCTGAGCCTCCCAAGATACCGGCGAGGAGCTCAACACGAAGGTGAAGTCAGAAAAGGAGCGACGGTCGTCCGGGCAGTTGCCCCAGTCTGCGTCGACGTAGCCCGTCAGCGGTGTAGAGTTGGCTGAGTACGCCAGGCACAGGTCTGGAGTCCCCTTCAAATATCTCAGGACTCTTTTCGCGGCGACCCAGTGTGCTTTCCCGTACGAGTTGTTGAACTGGCCAAGACAGCTGGCTGCGAACGCGATGTCAGGTCGTGTTGCCAAGGCCAGGTACGTGAGGCATCCCACGAGCTATGGGACGTCGCTCTCGAGCGAATCGGCCACTCTGGTTAGTTTGACGTTGACGTCCATCGGGTACTCACGGGTTTCGCGTCGACAATGTTGAAGAGCTCTAATAGATCAGTAATATAGCCGCGCTGACCTAGCGTAATTTGGTTGTCATCTTGGCGAAATTCGATCCTCAAACCGGTCTGGTCCTTGAGGTTGAAACGAGCGGCCAGGCTCTCACTAAGTTGTGTGATTTGGCTCGAGTTTCTGGACGCAACGAGGATTTCGTCCACGTAAACACTGCCTGTGTAAAACAGGCACGGATCGCCATTGGAACGTTTAGCGCCGAACTCTAACAAGACCTCACTGAGTTTCGAGTACCACTGTCTCTCCGATTGGCGAAGCCCATACAGCGATTTGTTAAACAAGCATACCTTATTTCCCGCCTCCAGATTCCGAAGCATGCGCTCCGCCTTTGCCCTGATTGTCGGCTCCTCTTCAGTGTCACAGATGGTCCTGCGGGCGCTCTTCAGTTGACTAGGCGGCTGCATGTGGATCTCCTCGTCCAACTCCCCGTTGAGATAGGCAGTCGTGCCGGACACTCATCCCGTGTTGAGCGGCAAGGGTGGCAATGAGCCGAACCTTGCTCCTTCCTCGGGCGACCAGGTTGATCCGTCCTGATGATCTTTGGCCTCCCCGGCCGTCTCCTGGTTGCGGCGTCCCTATCAGCAGGCTGCATGTTCGGCCCTTGTCCGTTAACGCCAGCATCTTTCAGGTAGTCGTCCACTTCCGATTGATCGGAGATGGAGTGAGACAGCGCGACTTCGATGACATCTGGTTCGTGGACTTGATTGTCCGCGGCGTCCTCTCTCGGTCCATCTGGAAAGACATCTTCGTAGTTGGTTGTCTCAAGGATCACCTGGGTGGAGAACTTCACATCTCGGGACGTGATGACGATCTTCTTCTCGGGGAGCCAGATCCTGTATCCCTTCGACTCGTCGCAGAAACCTACGAGGATCCCGTCCTTTGAGCGAGGCTCGAGTTTCCCCTTAGCTGGTTTTTTGTCGAGGCAGTAGACGTGACTTCCGAATTCGTGTAGGTATCCGACATCGGGGGGCTGCCCAGTCCAGCACTCGAATGGCGTCTTTTCGTCCAAATGTCTCGTTGGGCACCGGTTTCTCACATGATTGGCGGTGTTAACCGCCTCGGCCCAGAAAGTCGGTGGAAGGCCAGCCTGGATCAGCAGACAGCGCGCGGTATCGAACAGGCTACAATTCTTGCGCTCCGCCACACCGTTCTGCTGCGGGTTATACGCAATTGTCAGCCGCCGTGTAATTCCCCGCGACCTCAGGTAACTGTCGAAGTCGTTGCTCAGATACTTCCTTCCGTTGTCGGTTTGCAGGCATTTAACCCTGCGCTCTTTCTGATTCTGTGCGATGTAGTCTCTGGTAGCTTGAAACACTTCATCCTTACCTCTGAGATACCGGACCTCGCACCAGCGCGATCGGTCGTCGATGAATTCGACGAAATATTTGGCGCCGATCAACGATGCGACACGCATGGGCGCACACACGTCGGAGTGGATGATATCCAGGAGCTCTGACTCACGCGTCAACCTCTTTGGGAACGGCTTACGAGACATCTTCCTCTTGATGCACACCTCGCATTGAGCGTCGACTTCGATCTTCACTAATGTCAGTCCACGAATCGTCCCATTCTGCTGTTCGTCCCGAAGATCCGCCATGTTGTGATGTCCAAGGCGCCTGTGCCAAGACATGGTGACGTCGTTCGACGGTGCCGCGGAAGTCGAGTGCTGCAGCGCAGGCGGATTCCTCGTATTCGCGCACGTAATAGAGGTCGTCCAGCTTGTCCGCGACAAGGTACACAGTTCCGCGAGAGTCCAAAACCGACGCGCCGTCTTTGTCGAAAACGACCCGAATACCGTATTCCGTGATTTTTCCGACAGACATCAGGTTCACCTGCAGGTTCGGAACGGTTCATGGCCTGTTCGAGGTTGACGGTTTGGGGCTCGATGTCATCGTTGCACATGTGTGAGGTAGCGCCGCTGTCCAGACACCACTTGCTTTTGCGTTGCGCGGCGTCTACGAGAAGAGCTTTACTCACGCACATCGTCGCCGCCTTATTCTCGGGCTTTTTCTCAGGATCGTTCGCGGCTTGTTTGTTGCGGCATGTTGCAACGGCGTCCGGATCGGGCAGCTCGTCACGGGTTTCGATCGCGACATGAAAGTTTTCGTAGCTCAGCGGTAAGCTGTACAATAGCGCAATCGCGGTGTGAAGCGCGACATGTGCGAACACATGTTGCTGGAGATTCACTCGAGGTGCAGCGCAGTTCAAAAACACGATGGATCGATAACTATATCGTTTCGAGGCGAGACTTTTCAGACACTCTCGTCTCGAGATCTCGAGACGAGACAAGTCTCGACTCTCGCGGCATCACTAGTGAACCGTTACTGCTGTTTGTTAACAGTTTTTAACATCAGATGTTGACGATGACATATGTTTTCTCTGTATTAATATTAAGGCACAGATTCTCCGTCACAAATTGACACCCAACTTTATGGTAATAAATATTTTACTTTACGTGTAAAACTCAATTGCATTTCGTGTCATTTTTACTAAACCCCGTTTCAAGTTCTTCCCACTTTCCACAGGACTTGAGGTAGGTAAGTGTTGTTCAACTTGGCGCAAGTCGCTACAGGTACTGGATAGTGTGGCGCCCTTTGGTTTGATCCATTTATATGCCGCGTGAAGACACCCACTCCCTCTCACGATGTAGTTGGTCTGTGTGTGACCGTTGAGCGAGACCAGTGCTGAAATTCCCTAACAGCTACCGTTATCCAGTGATATCGATAGTACAACGATAGCCGTAACGAAACATTGCAATGTAGATCGATTCTGTAACAACTGTCGCTAGAGATCGGTTATGTTCGGATATATAGCGACAGTTCTAACTGACAGCTGACAGTGTATTTTGCTTAAGTGCATTTTTATAACAATTCTGCGATTAATATATGAATTTAAACTTGTTAGTTCATATTTTAATAATAATTATAAATTAATTCATTTAAATTTAGTTTGTGTTATATTCAATAATTGTAGTTTAAATATGGCTTTAGCCATTATTCTGGACGAAATTGAAATTGAGGAACACGAGGACAGAATTAACCTAATTAATTATAGGCAAATTTTACGAGAGAGTCATCCATTTTTGCAAAACATTTTGTAGTCCGATGCCGATATTATTTAGCTGTGCGGTTAACTCCTTCCATAGTTCATTTTGTTTCTGCTGCTAAATTTTGATATAGCAAAGTCAGTGTGACTTGCCATAAATTGTAGCAAATGCTCATATTGGGCAAGTGATACCTTGGGTTCTTTCGTTTTGTCACTATACACAAAATAACAAAAGTAAGGTTATGTAGATATATGTTCATATACAAAATACAAATTTTATTTATTGTATGAGTAATACCAATTAGAACATAAAATATAATTATATTGATACTTAAACATAAAAGAAATTAAATTTGTGAACATACATATTCTTTCGATACGATAGCACTGCCCCTTTACGTGCCGTTATCTTAACGACAGCTAACTGTCGTTACAAAGAGTACAGAATCGCTCACAGTAGGAATTAACGATATTGATATGAAAGATCGATGCGCAGCGTAGGAACTTTGTACACAGAATTACTGTTGTCGCTACGAACGACTAACGAAAATACGAATCTCACCGCAGGTCCACGAGTTATTGTAACCAGCCCATGATTTGGACTGGGTGGCACTGTCCAGCGTCACTTTCACAAAGTGACGTCATATTGTGTATGTGTGTCTGTCTGTGTGGGAACGCTCTAGAGGTGAATCTGTCGAACGTAAAATTGTGATGCTGCAAACTTAAGACTAGTATATGGTCTAGATGTGCACCTCTAATTTTTGAAAATAATATTCAAATCGGATTTGCTTGTTTACTCTATGCATTTTTTGTTCAATTTCCAATAACATTTCCAATAACATTAAGATTTAAATATTTCGCACAACTTTTGTTTCTTTATAAAATGTACTAGTTACGAGCAAATCGCTATGGAAAATCTTAAAATTCTTATTTATATTGTCATGGAAATGCATTAATGATATATTTTTCATTAAGATTACAATTTGAACAACGTATCTCAAAATCATTTCTACCCCACCCTTTGCAAGACAATAAGACCTACTGACTGGACTAATAAGACATTCATATTTTATGCTTTACAAAATTGTGAACTATATGCCGTGCATAATTTAATGAAATCTCCACTCAATCAATTTTTTTCTTCAAATTATAGATCCTGTTGGATTTGCACAAAGTGATTTCTAATCGAGTTATCTGTATTAGACACTCTTTTGTTTTTCTAACTGTTAGCACACTATTCTCAAATATATTTCACAGTATCTTTACTCAAAACATAAAACTGCGGAAAAGTCCCAGACGGCTGAAATTCGGTACACACGTGATTTTAATGGTTCTATATGAAATGTAAAAGTCCTCAAAGATTTAGGCTTGGGAACCCATGTAATTTCACCATGAAGTTTAAGAAATTGCACTGTCGTAAATATTTCCGAAGATACAAGGGTTTTCACCAAAGAGGTTGTAATTATAGTTCGACTAATTCTCTACAAAAAGAAAAAAGAATGCCTGGAAAATGGATTACTTAGCGATATTTTTTCCGTACGAATAACAAAAAATATTGTACCTTGTTCCACACCACCTTTCGTGTTATCCTCTGTAGGCCTAATCCACGACTGACATATCAGCTTTATAAAAAAAAAAAAAAACGCGAACTAAAAATGAATTAGTTATTTGATCTAAGGATTTAGTATGTGCATCTATATATTAGTTGTTCTAACTAACTTCAATTGTGTATTATATTAAACTAGGGACACCCGTAGGCCCCATGTGCCCATATGGTATACAGAACATGGGTCACTTTTGACGGGTGGCGAATTTTCATGTAATTAACTAATAATTACACGGATTTCCTTCAGTTTGTATCGTTTGACTGATAATTAACCTACACACATAAATAGTAATAATTTGAAATATTTTTGCCCGCCAATCACGGGTCTAAATATATGTGGATTAACTATTCAAGATTTTGTTTATTGTATTATTAATTATAAGATAACCCCTGGGCAACGTGTGCCCATGTTGTATACGGAATATGGTTAACTATTGACGGGTGGTAAATTTTCTTATAATATTTTTGTAAATCATGGTTACAATATATAAATAAAATTTGTGCGCATGCAATAAGCCTGCTTCCTAGCATTTAATATCACATTCTATTTTGTATTGTTTGTCAATGGCAATGAATCGATAGGATTATCATATTAACTCTTCAAAAACCAGGATTATAAACTTACACACTGATTTAATTTTTTAGTTGAATTTATTATTAAAAGAATACCTATATATTGCAAACTTTTTATACATGACACTTTTAATAATTTGACGTTTGATTCGTTTTGTTTTTGAATAAAATAATCTGGCTAGATAGCCGCACATTTTGATATAAATTAATCTAAGGCACATACTTTAACATTCTATACATTCATTGGAGATTCACCTCATCACGATGCATGCTAATGGCTCAGAATTCACAAATAATGAATCCTGACCTGCAAACTTTATAAATGTACTAACTTTTAATATAATATTATTAAACTGACTATAATATATGATATTATCACATAATTAACCCAAATTTCTTATTGATACATCAAATGATTCCCCATATCTGAATCCATTTCATACAAATTACACAAGTCTTTCTGACTTTTGTAATTATAAGAAAGTTATAATTCTTGCGGGTCCCGCAAAATATAGGATGTTATTCTAATTTCCCGCCTTCGAAATTCAAATCTTCCGGAAGCCGCGGAAGCATGAAATGAATTTTCGATCAATGAAAAATCACGCGCAAAATTAAAGTCCGTAAATCGCTGTTATCGGGACTTACCTTTACTATATAAAATATTTTTCATAAGATTTGCTATTATATTTGTCATTGGCATACAATATCTATATAATTTATCAGATGCCAATATCACAACACAATAAATACACATCAAAACTCTAAATTTATATCTTAATAGATATATTACAAAAATTCTTTGTCATTTCATTATAACGTTTGATTCGTTTTTGTCTATTTCAAAGCAGACTGAACTTCAGAAGAGTAGTGTAGTGTTTTATTTCAATATGGATTGTTTGATTATTAAATAATGTACTTTATATATCCACCGTGGTGCAGGGGTTAAGATTCTAGCCTCTTGCCCTGTAGGTCGTGAGTTCGATTTACAAAAAAAAAAGCATTCTATATATTCACACATACTCACATACAAATACTTCTGGGTGTCATTTATAATAATTTTACTGATCCACTTGAAAGACAACAGAACAATTCATGATACTATGAAATGAACTTTGTGATTTATATCGCATTCAAATTTATTTCCTTTCGTGAAATCTAAGGAAAAGAAACGGATTCGCTTTGTTGAATAACAAAACGTTTGAAACATTCGTTGTGTATTTGCGTGAATAGTTTATTTGTTCAGAACTTTCAGGAAACATGCGAAGCATTTGTTAATTTCAACTTACTTAACTTAAATTCAAACTCTTCGAATTTGATTTGAATCTGTTGAGGTTAATTGTACTTATACAAGTTTGTTCTTAGACTGCAACAGAAAGAGATAGCGAGGCCAAAGAAAATGTTTGATAGTTGTAGAAGGAAGGTAACCTAGTTTGAAAAATCGGTCAATAGCGCACTGAGTGGTGTTCACTCTACGATATCACAACTTCTTAGAAAATGTTCTTCAACCCTTTCCAGTGCGATGGCTATATAATATTTAAGATTTCAAATTATCAGTAACCTGTATTGATGAAATTGTTTAAATTGAATTTAGTTGGGTCCTACACTTACCAGCTCAGATCAGAATGAAATCGAATCAATAACTCACATACATAATATTATTTAATTTTTACTTTTTTATACGCCGTTATAAGTAAGTCTTGTAATCATGAAAAATGTCGAACTCGAGATTTCAACGGTTTCACGTCTTGACCTTCCCTGAATTAAATGAGAGTATTTCCAGAATGACGTCTATGTGTCTGTGAACGCTCTAGAGCTATAATGGTCGAACATAAAACTTGTATATGCTCTAGATGTGCATCTCTTATTTTTGAAGAAAGAATTCATACCGGAAGTGCATGTTTACTCCATGCATTTTTTGTCCTTTTTCCTAAATCTCTAGAACGGATGTACTATTGGCAAAAATAGTTTTATTCATAATGAAAGACATGAATATTTTGCACAAATTTTGTTTGAATAGTGTCTTGAAAAATTGTACCAGTAACGAGAAAACTGTTACGAAAAATTTTAAATTCTTATTTTTGTTGTTATAGTTACGCATTTATGTGATTTTTATGTTAAATCGTATTAACTCTGCTTGTTACTTTGACAGAGAAACATAACTGAAATATATTATACCTGGATATATATATCTATACTACGCATAAGAAAGACAAGTACACGACACTGTTTATTTTTCGATTAAAATGTTGAAATTCCCAAATACTACAATAATCATGAAGCAAATGAATAAATTTGTTAACCATTGATACAGTATATACATTTAACAATTTCAATAGAGATTTTCCAGAACTTTTTTTATTTTTCTTGTCCTTTTGACTACCTGTATTTATAATAATGCTTTATTGTTTATAAAATTCACCCTATGATTGCTTTGACACAAAATCAGTATGTATTGTAACTTAAGAAACATAAATATAAATGTAGCATTTTCAAATGCGACTTTTCAATAAATGGTACATTTATCAAAGAAACTTTTTTGAACAAAAATTGTTAGTTATTTCAATATCTTGTATGTTGCGAGATCGTGTTAATTTCAAAAATAGGCAAAATGTAACAAGAATAAACCTTTTTCCAGTTTAGATAAGGTTTTCAAAAATAAGAGATACACATCAGGATAATATACAAAGCTTGTTTATAGTTTGATCATTTTACCTTCAACAGATTTGACTCAAGAGCGTTCACACATAAACACACAAACGCATACAGAGACGTCATCTCGAAAATAGATAAATTCGATTCAAAGATGGTCAAAACGTGTATTTCCGATATAATCTCGAGTTCGAAAATTTTCATGTTTGCAGAACTTCCTTTTAGATTTCGTCCAAGAATGTAAAAACAATCTTCCGCGGTATATTTTGGGAAAATATTAAATCCTGGGAAACAAAACCTCCTATTTTTGAAAAGGATATTTCAACTGGAAGTGCTTGTTTATTCGTGTTATTTTTTGCATATCTAGAAAAGGACAGGAGATATTGGGAATTATATAATATTTGAAGAAATAAATATTTCCAGCAAACGTGACTTACACAGTCTAATTTATTCTGGACAATACAATATAGGTTGTATAACGTATGTCGGAGAGTTTATCGGCTGCACTCAAGTATCGCCCCTTAACTAAAAAATCGCATAGAAAAATCGTTGCCCTAAAATTACCATACACATTAATATTTTGTTATAGCAATATTAGAATGAATGAATTAGATACACAAGAAAGCTAAGTAAGGTAGTGAAATTCACATCAGATTTTTATATTATTATCACCACGTATAAACTTCCTGAGTGAATACGACTAACTCCTTTATTTTCATGATTCAACCCGTCTGCAATGGTACAAGAAGTAGGCGAACTAGTTGTAGTCTCTTAAAATCTATGCAACTTGTCGACAAATATAGAAATACACTTGCGCAATTCAATGGTAGTCATATACGTACTATTGGGCTAATTCATACGTAGGACAATATGCCTTATGACGTGTCACAGATAAGTGATGTTTGTGTTATATAACTATATGATTTTTATAATGTAGATATTTGTTCGGAATGTACAAGATATATTCTGAAAGGGTTGACATAAAAATCAATGTTTATTGCGTTAGAACTACTTAAATTTGTTCAGCTCTGACGTTCATTGAAATTACTTCACTTGTACTATTCTATCTTGGAAATACGATACTAAATTTGAATTACTTCTTCATGGAAAAACAGATA
Source organism: Leistus spinibarbis (assembly GCA_933228885.1). NCBI lineage: Eukaryota > Metazoa > Arthropoda > Insecta > Coleoptera > Carabidae > Leistus > Leistus spinibarbis. The sequence goes on from OW121799.1 coordinate 1,607,961, forward strand.
TTCAAATTAATTAATGAAACTACATTTTAATATATATCTTCTCAACGAATGGTACTGGGAAAAGAATTTGAAACTGGCTTGTATTCATGAATGCTGAATCTTTATGGATTTTCATTTGAAGTAAAATATTCATTAAATGTAAATAGGAATTATAAATTAGCTATTCATATTTCTAATTATCTTTATTCTTTATGTAGGCACAAAAATGGTCATAAATACTCGTAAATATGTCCAATATTTGAAATATACCGTTAAACTTTTAATACATACATAACATCACGTCCTTTCCATTACTGGGGTGGCAGACAACCCTATTCAATCTTACAATTACATTCTTGCAAACTTCCTCCAATCAACTCTATCCTTACAGACTTCACGCGCTTGATTTACAATTATGAAATCTTTCATCACTAGAAAACATACAACATAATTAAACAAATTGTTTCACGTATTCTAACTGACGGCCTTTTATTACAACCTTGCATTCAGTTAAAGAATTTTTTTTTTCTCAAACACCATAATTTTAGATTTGTTTACATTCAGGCTACGATCAAAATTTTCTTGGTGGTATACAACACTTTCTGTATTAAAATGCAGGCAATAATTAAACACGTAACATATCCAAGATAAAATAGTGTTCTTGACTTAAAAAATTATTTGTGTACAGTAAATTGGAGCAATGTATTATACATTAGATGTTTATAGCGTTTACACTCCAAATTTAAACGCTATATTATCTAATTACTAAACAATATAGCGTTAAAATTTGAACCTTTTCATCATGGATATCTTACGTGTTTAATTTTTGCCTGCATTTTAATACAGAATGTGCTGTTTACCGCCAAGACTATTTCGATCGCAGCCTCCGATTCAAGATTCATATCTAACAAGATTATGTACAGGCACCTACGCCTTCAGCTCGCCCTTTAGGATTTTTTCTTTCTCGAAAATATAACCAGGAAATCTAATATGTAAAATAGCGTTTTTCGATAGTGATTTCTCAATAAATGATACAATTATCAAGAAAGCATTTCAAACAAAGGAAATATTAATATCTCCTAGTAATATAGGAAACGCTTTCTGTATCTCATGCAGTTTTCGGAATATTGAATAAGTTATAAGAAGATATTGTTTTCAAACCTTTGATATTCACATAGGATAAAAGTGCAATTCTAATGTTTAATGATTGATCATTTTATCTTCAACAGTTTTGGCTCTAGAGCGTTCACACCCAGACGTCATTCTAAAAATAGTCAAGTTCAATTCAAGACGTGTATTTTCGTTAAAGTCTGGAATTAAATAATTTTTATGATTACAATTCTTTCATATATACATTCGTATAAGGAAGTTAAAAAGGAAAATGTAATGTAAATAGTAGTTACACAAGCACAAATTGAATTAAAGGACGTAAATTTTATTTTTATTCTTCTTTTTGCCAGGTTCATGCGATGACGCGCTCGGAATGGAATCGGGAGCAATTCCAGACGAAGCCATTACAGCCAGCTCATCTTATGTTCCGAACGTTGGACCAAGGAACGGAAGGTAACGATTATCTTTATTGGATTTTTGATATTTCATATGCAATAAGAAATAAGAGGTATTATATTTGTTCAACATAGACGTGCTAAAAGAAAAACTTAACAGATTGACTGATGTGTCAAGTTTTCCATTAAAAGGCACGGTCTGAATTAGCAACGAAAGGACTTGATTCTTGAAGCAAATAACCATAAATATATCCATTTTTGACGATTAAGGTAATCTAAAAAGCTCATTTAAGCAACGTATTCAAGAATTGTTCTTTAAATGGAATCTATCAGTAATTGCATAAATATCAATTTTTTATATTGATTCTACGATTGCTATGGAAAAATCTCAATACATTTTGTAACTAGGGTAGTAGCTTAAATGTAACATTGTTATGTATAAGAGCGATTTTTGTATTAATGGTACATTTTTCGAAAAAACTTTGTAAAGAAATGTTATTAAAAAGATTATTATATTTAAGTTTTATAAGAATTATTAATTCTCTAACTCTTGCTGTTTTCGGCATATGGATAAAGTTGCTAGCATAAATTATTACTTCCGGTAAAAATATTATTTAAAAAAAAAAGATTTTCTTCCGGGTGCATACAGGTTTCATACAGCTATAACATATTGTAATAAAAGAAAGCTATATACTTTAATGGCAAAATAAATATTTAATGCCAATATAAATATATTGTGAGTACAAAATTAGAATCAATACCTAAGTTTAATACATATTGTGCGTGAATTATTTATAATCGCTGTTAGCGTTCACACCACAAATAACTACCCATCTATTATTTTATTTTTGTATATACGTCAAAATGTTGACCGTTTGTTGCATATCCAGCTGTGTGACTAATAAAATAGATTATAATATATAGATGGAGTGGTATTTCTTCATAGACTTTAATGGGTTGCATAACTCCCGTCGCTTATGAGAAGATTTCTGATTTAACATACCGGGTTCTGTGTCAACAAAAGTGTCAAATATGGAGAAATATGTATGTGTACGTCAGTCCGTAAGATTTTCATAGCGTTCCGAATAGAAAGCTGATAGACAGATGGATCGGTGAGGAGTAGACTATATATGGTGTTATAATATGATTCTGACAGAGAAAAAAAATTAATTAGATAGACGACATGTCAGAGTATTCCTGTTGAGTATTGTTTGGATTGACAGTTTGTTTGTGTTAGTTAATTGCGTTTGTTTTACTCTTTATTTGAACTTCCCGCTTTATAAATAGAAGTGTCATTGTCATTATAACCGTTGTGTAGAGTCAGTTGTATTTTGTCTTCTTGTATTATTAATTTGTTGTAATAAAAACTATCATTTATGTTAACTTAAAATTGCGTTCTATTCTCTTTTTATTACTGTTTGCCACTACAATATTCGTCAGTTTGCGATACATATATATATATACATTTTTACATAATTGTGCTCGAATGGTGCTAGATTGTGGTAGTATATATTTCAATTGTGCTAATATAGTATATAAGTTATTAACTAATAAAAGTGCCGGAGCTGAGTGAATGCCCAGCCCCCCCATTTTGAAATTTTATATTTTTGAAGATTGCAATGAATTGTGCTCGAATTGTGCTGAATTGTGCTACTATATATTTCAATTGTGCAAATTTAGTACGTAAGTTATTAACTTATTAATTTAGATGAACTGAAGTAATGGCCAGCTCTACCATTACGAAATTTTCTAGTTTTTAAGATGGTAATCAATGTTTGAAATGTACTTGTACATATAATAATTTTTTCAATTATGCACACTTTGTTTGTCTACTGAAATGCATAGTTGTTCTGACTATGATGAGGTGAAGCGTGAGACCAGATATTTGGAACAATTGACCATTGACACTTGCAAACTCTCTTATATATAAATATTATTTATATTAATTAAGTAATTCACCGACACTGCACTAAAGACTTATATTAAAAGCCCCATATTTTTTTGTTCACATATTTTAGAATTAAATCAAAATTGCTCTTCTTCTGTATATATATATATATATATATATATATATATATATATATATATATATATATATATATATATATATATATATATATTTATATTTATTTATTTATTTAATACTTTCTTTTACGAACTAATAAGTAAGTATAGGGATCACCAAAGAAATCGAACTCAGGATTTCAACGAATATACACGAATGCGACTATTTTCGAAGTAACGTCTGCGTATCTGTATGTCTGTGAACGCTCTAAGCCGAAACTATCGAACGTAACGCAACTTTTGGTTCATAGGAATGACTAGGTTTGTGCGAAAATATTGTTATCATTGTTTAGTTTGCATCATAAGTAAGCGGTCCGCCAGTTCAAAAAATAAAAAAATCTTATGCTAATGCTAAGTAATGTGTCAGAATGGACCAGCGAATTATTTTAAATACAACTTTCGTTAAACAAAAATTAACACGACAAGGTTTTCATACTTATTCACTCACAGGGCAGATAGCAAACTGTCCATAAATTTAAAGTTTTCTTAAGCCTTGTTCCTTCGATGCAACTTTATTGCATGAAATTCTCGAAAACTTTATTTCATGAAATAGAATTGCAAGAAACAAACTTGCAAGCAACGGAAATAATTGCTGTAAATTTAATTTCAATGAAATTAATTTAAAATGTCAGATATTGGTAATATCAAAATTGTGTTCGATCTAATTGCGGTTATAAAGAAATCAAAGTAACGAAGGTGGTGACAGAGCAGTTTTGGCAATGTTGAATAATTAGTTGATGATTAAGTGATGAAAACATTTTTAAGGGTTTTTACGCAAAATAGATAAAAAAAAAACAAGGCTATACTAAAGTTATATGGTAGTCTCTGGTAAAGTTTATGTAATGTAGAGTAGAAAGTAAAACTGTCCCTGACCCATGTAGTGGTCATACAGAAAAACTTATAACTCAAAGTCAGGTTAGCTGTGCATTTATCTCTGCGAGTATTTATCTTGTGACCAATTAGCGTAACAGTTACAATATAAATAGAAGTAAAAACTAAAAGTCTCGAGTCTCGTGAATGGAATAATGTTGAATTTCGATAATTCTCGAATCGAATAAGTCTTAAATCACAAAAAAAAAATTATTTCCCGAAAAGTGTTGATGCTAGAAAGTCTTGAAACTCAAAATGTTCGAGTGTTGAATCAGTTTCGAAACTTAAATCGGATGCAAATGTTCCTATACGATTCAAGACAATTTTATGTTTATTAACACAGGAATATCAACCTTTGAGGGCCTATAATTCCAGAAGCGCAACTTTTCCTGTTAAATCGAGAGCGAATTAATTTGTCAGTCTGGCCGTGTGAGCATTTCGTCAACATATTTGATACAACGACACCACTGATGGATAATTGCGTCACCATCTGGCCATGCATTTATAATTGATAATGTTATATGATTGATTTAGAGAAGGTTGTTGAATATATATTCATAATGGTATGAACCATTTCTGATAATTTCTGCGCCTCCAGGAGCCGTCACCGCAAAAGACCTTTTTAAAAAGGTCTTCTGCGGGGATCTGCATCACGGGCCCCCAGTCGAAAAAAAAAATTGAAGACAAATGTATGCCGAATAAACTGTCGTAATTGGATTTTACCTACCTTTTTACGTTTTCGAGAAAAAAATTCTCAAATTTTCGCTTTTTTTCGGCCTTGCAGGTAGGCATGGCATCACCCCTTAACTTTAAAATTTCACAATTTTACAGTTTTGGCTCTTGATCACACACTACATTTAAGTAACCGTAGCTACGATACATATTGATATTGTTTCAGGGTAATTCAGCATGAATTTAAAACAAAAGAACGCATAATTAGATTAAATAGACAATGGAAGTATAAGAATGTCGAGTGAAGACCACTCTTGTTTCTTTTATTATTTTATATAAATAAATATAAGGAAGTAATTTATTTCGAAAAATTTTGAACTCGTAATCTTAACGGAAATACACGTGTTGACCATGCCTGAATTATTTTTGACTATTTTCGAAAAATAATGTTGACCTAATTATAAAACATAAGACCTGATAGAAATCTTGGGAATTCAGACCGTTCCATAGATGAATAAAATTATGGCTTTTTTAGATTCTCTTTCGAAGTTGGAAAATGATTTCGCATATTTTCTAGCATTAAATACTTGAAAAATGTTTTTATTGTAACGTAACATAAATGGTTGATGACTTAAAAGGAAATAGGTATATCAGTTTTCTAATTTCCTGTTCATGATTCGGTACAAACGTATTATTATTTGATTTTTCTTCTCAAAATAAACTAGTATTTTTTATTTTAAATTAATGATTTTGTTATAATGCTCGTCTCTAAATAATCTAGAACGCCCTATACTACTTTGTTGTATTTTAGTTTTAAATATTAACAGTGGTTTATACTGCGATTTTCATGAAACTGATTAGTTAATAAATGTTGTACTTTCAAAAGCGATTTCCCATGAATTATAAATTTTTAGAGAAGTGTTTGTATATATTTAACTATTATTTTTATCACTTTTTCTCTAAATCATACCATTTTCGAGATGGAAAATTTATAGGAATTGACCATTACCACATATTTTTGTTTCCAAATATGGGAGGTAACATTTGAACTTTAATTATATTATCACCAACAGTTTTATTTTTGTATAGCGCTTACAGACACATATGCAGACAAAATATCGAATATAGTCAATATCAATTCTGTAAAGCTCAAAGAGTGTTTATTGCCGTTATAATCTCGTATTTGATTGCTTTTTGATTGCAATACTTCCTTTTATACTCCGTCCAAGAGAGTTAAAATATATTGAAAAGATAAAGCAGAGCATTTTATATACAAAGAATCCATTAAATTTAAGTATGCATACATCTGCATACATGTCACGTCATATCCCATATATCAGTCACACTAATCTTACCAGACTTGTTACGCTGTTACTAACAAGATATAATAGTAGATGTTTTTCATATTTTAAACTATTGTGCAAAGATTGAAAAAGACACATTTCTCCATATCGCTACTATAATGAGATAAAGTTGTTTCACTCGTGAAACAAAATTGAGCAGTTATATAACGTTTGCTTACAATGTTTGCATTTATTTCATGTTTTGTGTATGTTACTTCGTAAAATTAATATAGCTTTCCGGATAGAAAGCTAGGTACATAGATAGATGGACCTGGATATTTATATTAATAAATTTACATTAAATTATGGTTATAATTAGAAATTTTAATTAGTGAAAAATGTGCGTTTTGTTAGGTATTTTGTGTTTTCACCCATATTATCCAAATACCAATTTACTCTTATGCGAATATGTTCCTGATATTTACAATTACGATTAATTGTGTACACTGTGTCAAATAAACAATTCAATTTCCTGCTAGCAAATTTTTCAGACAGACAGTGTAAAAAATAGCATAATGTAGACATTGTTTTCATTGGTTAATTTAGTAGTCAGATAGTTCGGCTTTTGCAAAAATATTTTATTTTTAAGAACCTACAGTTTTCAAGTGTATAAGTACTTTATTGTTTTACTATTAACAAACATTGATATAAGCACTAATACCTGCAGCTAACTTTGCGCGCAACTTCTAATGAGTTACTACGGAAAAGAACCTTTTATATATACGAAACCAATATTTTTTAACCTCTGCTTTTTGAAGAGACAGTTGGTATCTCAATAATTGTGCTACGCCACTTATTTTTATCTAAAGAACGAGCGACACATATATCGTATATATATATATATATATATATATATATATATATATATATATATATATATATATATCTATATATATATATATATATATATTTCGAAATCGGGAGATGTCAAACTATTGTCAGTACAAACATGTGTTATTTCCGCGAATGTTACAGCCACGATGCTGTACAGTGATACGAATTGCCAATGTTTGTAATAAAGTTTCATTTAAAAACTGACTTGATCAGTTTATTTAATGGCTTTAAACATTTCACAAATAATAGTTTTAATATATTTTATTTAGTAATTAATCCCTATAAAATAAATGTTTGAGACAATCTGAATTATATTTTTTGCAATTGGTGTAACATGCCAACTGATAACCATATAATATAACTAGATAAATAGTATTCCCTAGTGAGATTATTTATACCGTATGTGGTCTCGGCCAGTACACAGTATAACACTAACAAAACAAAAAGTGTTCGCGTAGACGCGAAACTGGGACGTTTCAGCTCAGCCCCACGGGACGCAGTCAGTGCACGTCAGATATGTCCAACGATATACCCGAAATGGCCTAAAACGAACAACAAATGGGTGAATCAGCAACTAGAAATAAACAGGCATAGCGGTATCCAAAAGTTCTAAAAGGTTTTTAATTAAAAAATCATGTATTTTTTAAGCTTTTGGATTTTAGTGAAAAATTAAGAATTTGAAGCTTTAGTAGGGACCATTGGCAAGTTATAAAGTTTATTCCTGAATGGTATGGTCCATTTTTGAATTCGCTCCAATCTTTTTTTTTTTTGCAATATTAAAATTGGCCTTTATTTAAGGAAATGAAGAATTATCAGGGATTAAACTGAGTGAAAAATGAAGGTAAATAGTTTAATTATATCGAAATTTTTGTTCATTAATTGTAAAGCATTATTGGAAATGTAATTTATAGTAATTTTACATATATACTCTGCCACGGCCCGGCACGCTACAACGTAATATAACGTAGTTTTTTTTTTTCTCAAATGCACATTTCTATAACCTCCAAATTTTCCTTCTTCTTTACATTTTATATAACACAGTAAAACAGTTTATACATGAATTTGCAATTTTTGCTAAAGATGAATTTTGTAACGTTATGTTCACAGTGGGTAACTGTTACCCAGATGTTCACTTCTTATGCTCATATTTCGATCCCAACAGGAAAATATTGCAAATTTTGTACTACGTTTTCCTGATCCCGAGAATGTATCACTCATATACTTTCATGTATGTCGCTCGCTCACAATGCCAACTTTGAGGCTCTCTCTCTGAAAATAATGGACCAATCAAAGTCAAACTTGTTAAACATATAATATGAATACCCTTGACAATCCTAACGTATTAAGATATCTGTTGCGGCCATCAAAGTTCTCATATAAAATGCCAGCTATTGCTTTATTTTGTTTTAATTTCATGCAACGACTGCTATTAAACAATGTGATTGCGGCATAGTAACAAAAGAATTGTAAATGTAAAATAATAATATCTATTTTTTCCGGGAAATATACAATTTTTAAGTGTAATGTTTCATAATATTTGCTTCACAGACAGAGAGAGAGACACACTCATAGACATTGTCCCAAAATTGTCAGATTTGCTTCAGGGATGATCAAATAGTATATTTTCATTACTATCTCGACTTCCAGAATTTTAATAATTACAATACATCATTATATACGTTCGTATCAGAAAGTATAAATTCAATAGCCAAAAACTAGGTAATGCCATATTTTACTATTTACATATTGAATATATATATATCGTATATATATATTAAAGTGGTCGTTAATTTGACAAAATGCTGGTCTTATATATTACTCGTACATATAATCTACAGGAATATTTTGAAATGTCATTTACCTAATTGAGTCTATTTTGTATTCCTGTCAGAATATTGACAGGCGCAGATGATATGATTCATGTATATATATATATATATATATATATATATATATATATATATATATATATATATATATATATTATTGCAATTCACAAATATGACTGTTCTTTCAAGCGGCAAATAAATTATTCAATTCACTGGTTACAGCTCTTAATGTAGATTGGAAATGTAATGTTCAAAGTTTGAACTGGTTATTTTTAGATATCATATGTCAAACATTGTCTACAACTACGCAGTGGAAAAATATGATATCGCCATCATCACCCTTGGGACTTCCATTACGGTAGAAAATTTACCCATCATTATAGTAGACTTTACCATTAAAACGTTACAAATCTTTGTGCACTAATCTTTCCAAGTCACATTTTAGACGGCTAGGTCAAATCACACAATCAAATAATATTTGGTTGGTTAACATAATTACATACAGGTTTTTATTATATGAAGAATTGGATGTTTATATTATACAAAAAGACCCTAAATTACATACATGTGTTGTTGGCTCGTACTGTCGACACATGTGTTTCTGCAGTGATGTCAATGCTAATCTCAACAGATATAGATATAAGACATATATTTAACCCTCAGGGTACTGACTGGGTTAGCGTAACCCAGGCAGATTTTGAAAGTTGTGCCATTTCAAACGAAGTAAATGGTTGGGGTCCGGCTAGGGAGGGAAAAATCTTTGAGGTAACGCCTATGTAAGCGCTAAGTGGCAGCATCTGTCTGCGCTTGGTGCCCAAGTTGTACGAGTTCAAAAATTGAGTTCGGGTATTTTTCACACAGTCAGTACCGAACGTTACAAAATCCGTGTTTTTCGAAAAAAAGAAAATTTGTTTTTATCAAGTTTTGGCTGGAGTACAGTTGCTATGTGCAGAGAGCATGTAGCTAAAATATGCTGTGAATGCCAAAACACCGTGTAATTTTTTTAATTTTTTTTTATACAATAAATTTTTTATTTAATAATCAATTTTTGTTATTTATTTGTATTATACTAATCAACAATATACAAGAGAACTATTTTTTACCTTTAAGATTTTTTTTGTGCGTTATTACGATAAATCAAGCATGTAACGTTATATCGCTATCGCAAAAAACGGGTATTTTCAAAGTTTAAAAAATATATACTTTTTGAAATGGAACAAAAAACTAATTCAGCCATTTCAAAAAACAACTGTTTAGCTTTCAAATGCGACTTATAAAATTACGATATATATATTTTTTTTTTTTTCATAAAGTTATGCAATTTCAAACAAAAAATGAGTTTTTATGAAAATTTTTTGCAAATTGTTTAAATTTTGGAATATATCATTGTTTAAACAAATAATGCAATAAATCTATTAACACCATTGTATTTTAGAGAAAATTTCCGATCGATTGAAAATCGTTTCAATTGACAAATTACAGCCCGATATACAGTCAATCAAAGTCACCGGGTTAGGCTAACCCATGTCAGTACCGAACGTAACTTTTTTATAGTCAGTACCTTGACATCGTAACACTGGTAAATTTTAAGAAGCAGTCTGGTTGAAGTCCATTGTTCAGGACGTATCATATAATATGTCGAGTTTTGACATAATTCTAAAGAGTTGATTATACATAATATGAGTTGTGTTGAATATGTGCGGACGATGACTATTGACAAAGGCCTGGCTGTGTGTCCGAGGGGCCAACGGTGGCCTGGCTGGTGTATCCGGGAGTTCAACGGTGACACCACTGATAGATGTGTTCTTCTGGGGGTGGTCACAACGACGATCGGATTAAGGTGTGTGTCGCCCACGGAAGACCCCTCATACGTGACCTTAACGCTTATGTATGAGGTTTGATTACTTGTCTTGCGTTGCGGGTTGAATTTACGGGGTTTTGGTTTGACTCTGTGTGTGAGAGAGAATTATAGACTGGCTCCTCACTGAGTTTATACTCAAACCTGTTTTCTATTTTCAGAGCCAACATAGTTGATAGCTCGGATTCCGCGGGCCGTCACGCATAAATATTTATATATTTACTAGGGTAACCCGTGGGCACCGTGGGCCCATATTGTATACAGAATATAGTACAATTTTGACGGTTGGCGAATTATTTTTAAATCATGGTTACAATATATAAATAAAATATTGTACACATAAGATTAGTGCGGTTGCAATGCAGAAATTAGTGTAGCGGTAAAAGTCTCTGGTAATACACAACACAAACCGTGTGTTAGTCCTATCTGACTACATGGAAACAGTATTAAAAATTCATAGTGAGGAACAAAAACCCAAACAAAGATTAGGAAACAATAATTTATGTGACAGATGCAAAAGTTTGCAATTGATTAATTAAATTAATATATGTAATATTGGGGTTGTCAGTATCAACTCTGGAATTTAGCGTATTGTCATATAAGTGTATGAGAATCATTTCTAAAAATAATCATTTCTTTAAATTCATCTCTTTGTCTAGTATCTTAACATTATCAAAATCAAACACATGTCCTGTGTTAAAATGGTGTGTTGCAAAAGCAGTTTTTTTTTAATATCCTTACAGTCATAAATATGATTTTTTACTCTACCACATAAATATTGTTTACTCTGTCTAATATATATACCATTACAAGTAATTTTTACACAATATTTGATTGTTGTAATATCGAGGTTTTGTCCTTCAACTTACTAAAGCTAGAATCTAGTTTGTTAGTAATGCATAAAGCAATCTTTAAAATATAATTTTCTTTTTCTAATATTTTACATATTTGGTATGATAATTTAGCTATAAAAGGTAGCTTATAATAGACAAAATTCTCTTACTAACAATAGGAGTATTTTTAACATCACAATTGACTTTACTATTGTCAGTCTTATACAATATTTTGTAATGAGACCTATAGAGTAATTATTATTTATTAATCTTTATTTAAGTTTTTTAAGATTAGCATCCTTGTAATCTGAATGACATAAATTATCAATTATATTTAACATACCTTTAATCAAACTACTTTTTTGTTTCATTGGATGTCCAGAAAGAAAATTTAACATCCTATAAGAACTTGTCAGTTTTGTATACCAATCAGTGAACACCTTACCAGATGTTTGTCTAATTAACATGGTGTCTAAAAACGGTAAACAACCATCTACTTCTCTTTCTATAGTAAACTGTATATGTTCATTAAATTTATTAATAATATTTAACATGTCATCTGCATAATCCATTGGAACCGCAGCAATACTACTAAACAAATTCAAATGTAGCCAAACACGTTTTAGATAATATCCGTAACTGTACTATAGATAATTTAAGAATTTTACATATTGTAAACGGATTTTAAAGAAGGACGTATTAGAAGCGTTTGAAATATACTAAGCAATTTCCGACAATAAAAGTTTAATGAATGAACAGTTAGACCTTAATAGTTCGCCGCTTTTACAACATCTTTAATCACCAGACCGTTCTCTTGTCATTTTAAAATTGATGTAGGTGATTCATCGCTTTTCACCATTGTATAAATTTGCGTGTACATTTTCTTATTTATTCATTCCTGATGATAGCATAACAGCCGAAATACGTATCGAATTTATTAAATATTTTGAAAATTGGTTTACACGTGTCCCAATATTTATATATATATATATCTCCATTATATATACCAACCAACAGATGATTACCGTTCATATAAATCAAGTCCGCGAATCTACCGGGAGCGATAATACGAACCAAACAAACATAGAGAAATATGTACAACTACCGCTGCCACAGCAGCATTTCTCTCTTCCTCACGGACCAACGCGACGCGATGCGACGTAATCTTTTGGAGGAGGAGTTGTTCAAAACTGGTTTGCCGCTGTAAATTGTCCTCATTGTTGTGGCAAAACTATGAGCACGTTGTAAAACAGTTTAGTTCCCACAATACACCCCACAGTGTTGCTGGGAGACTTCACCTTCTCCCGCAAATTTCTACAATGTTCGTTGTGTCTTGTGCAACCAACGCTACGTCGCCATACGTGACCTTACTTGTCCGCGCTCTCATACATGACAATACCCTTCCTTCATACTAGAAAAATTCAAGTTGATTATGTGGTGATACGTTATCGTCCTTGTTATAATATCGTCGTAAAGCTTATTACTTTTAAGAATTTACATAAGCTTGTTAGCTATTTTTATTCGAGGGTTTTAGTTGTTATTACTTATAATTATGTTTATATCAAAATAATTTCATAAATTATTGTAGTTCATTAAATCATAAACTTTACATGATTAAAATAAGTAGGATATTGACTATAAAAGTAACCATGTTACTCCCGCCAATTTTAGCCCGCGAAATATAAAAATACAATTAAGCACGATAATACGAAAATTTAAGAAAATACATGTATGTAAGCATGGATTTTCCCGATTAGATCAATTTAAAACACCTTTATAGCTCTTCGTACGTTATTACAAGACAGCTATAGTGTTTGGTCAACATTCTCGGATCAAAAAATTTTACTAACAAAAAGTGTTTGGTCTCATCTCCTGATTACGAAAATGTTATATCATTGGATTATGTCGCTCGCTCGGTCGCTCGTCTATAAGACCAACTTTGTGGACATATCTTCTCTGAAGGTACCGGGCCGATTTTAATGAAATTTGATATACATATAATTTTCCGTCGCATTTTAAATTCAATCGTCCATACAGGTCTGGCGTTATAGGGCTCCAAAATGTGGAACTCTCCTAAATACTGCTCATGGTCAATATTTAAAGTTTTTAGAATTTTTTATTAAAAGAAGAAGAAATTTTATGTCAACAAGGTTTTTCCAAATTGTGAGCCCAGGGGCTATAAGAAAATAATAGAAATATTTTTTTTTATATTTGTAATGTTTTTACAGATTGTGAACCTGAAAGTCAAAAAAAAATTTTAATAACAATAATATTGAAATTCAAAATGTTGTTGATAGATTGCTAAACAATTGCAACCATACATTTTATACTCTAACAATTGCTATCGATTTTAGTATTGTATTTATTGTGATTCGGATCGTCGATACGGCGAGCTGGAAGCACTGGTGCTAGCACCAAAGCTTGTTCTTTACAGGAATTGAAGAAAAATTTTCAATTTGAAATTAAATTATTAAAAATTTTCTCCAATGTTTCCAGGTATTATATTGAAGCTTATGCATTTTGTCACTATTACATTTTCAATTTTTCAAATAATTCACATATAAGGAAATTACGTGCAAAACATGCAGGCGTCGTCATTCGCCTCTATAAGAATAACCCAGTTTCATGCAGGGAATATATTAATATTTCACCGACGAAAATTACGTAATCACTATTTTGACAAATAGACTTTGGAAGTATTGTAATAATGAATATATTCGAACTCGTGATTTTACAGGAAATACACATTTGACCATCCCTGAATCGGATCTAACTGACGGCGTGCGTATGTGAATGCTCTAAAGCCAAATATGTAGATGAAAATATAAAAGAATATTATGAAACAACCAAGTGTTCTTTTATTTAAATATTAACATGTTTCACCAAGTGCCAACCACTATATCCATTAATAAAATAAAAGAACTATTATTTTAAGATTTGTTTATAGCCCGGTTGTGCGCCTCTTATTTTTGAAAACAATATCTTAACTGAAAGTGAAGGATTACTTTTGATTCTTTTTACATATTTTGAAAACAACACGAGTTAGAGAAATAGTGATTTTGTTTTAATTAGACAGTTATTTTGAAAAAATCGGTTCTAGCCAAAATAGAACTTTCTTTACGTAGTTTTCATTAGAAATATATATTCAAACAAACTGTACCAATTACCTTAATATATTATGTTATCAAATACTGTTTCTTCAACAGTCGTACGAGCGCAACGGCAAAACGCATCTTGCCGCTCCTACGGCGACATACGAGTGCAAAGGATTAAACATTAATTCTATTTCTCTCTCTAATCTTCTCAGTCGCAAAATGACATACATTATTTATATTTTGATTATCTTTTCTTCTTTTTCAGACTAAGTTAATACGATAACTATAAAAGAACTAACACGAATATAATTCCATAACAATATAAATTATTTTTTTAAGATTTTCTGTAGCGGTTTTCTCTTTACTGGTTCATTTTTTTAAGAAACTTTTCAAACAAAAGTTGTGCGAAATATTCATATCTTTCATTATAAACCTAACTATTTTTGCCATAAGTGCAGCCGGTCTAGTGATATTGGATATAGAACAAAAAATGCATAGAGTAAACATGCAATTCCGATTTGAATATTCTTTACAAAAATAAGAGATAAGAGCTGAACATCTAGACCGTATACAAATCTTAAGTTTGAAGTTTCGCAATTTTACGTTCAACAGTTACGACTCTAGAGCGTTCATACACACACACACTGTTCTCCTTAACTTTTCAAAGAAAAGTTGTGGTAAATATTAATATCTTTCATTACAAACTATTTTTGTCATAAGTCGAGTGATATTAGAGAAAGAACAAAAAATACATAGAGTGCACTTCCGGCATAAATATTCCTTTTAAAAATAGGAGGTGCACATCTAGGCCATATGCAAGTCTGAAAGTTTTACTATTTTAGGTTTGACGGTTATTTTCTAGAGCGTTCACAGACGTCATTCCGAAAGTGGTTACATTCAATTCAGGGAAGTTCAAATCGTGTATATCCGTTGTAATCTCGAGTTCAAAATTATTCATTATTGCAAGATTTTCTAATTACTGCGTATGCGAAGGTAAAAATAAAATTGTCATTTTATGTTTATATTAGTTGATAAATAAATTTTTATGCAAGATCAAATTGTTTATAATACTGGCCCTTACGTATATAATTTAATGAATTTGTAATTTTTTTAACTTTATTTTAAATTGAAATCAAAGATATATTGCCATGTGACATTTTAAACAGTAACCAAGGGAACATATATGGTAGGCATCATTAAAATATTCATGTTTTACATGACAACCAGCTCTAAAATATCAGCAACGACAGTAGTGATATCATAGATTTCTGGGAAATGGTTAGGTTTTTAGGCCACTGTTTTTATTTTTAAGGCACTAACGAGAAATAGCAAAGCACTAACGTTTGAGGCATAATTCGTCGTTAGTGCTTTCCATCAAGCGTGAAGTTGGCAGGCCCTTTTGAAATGTTGATTTCCGGGAAATGGTTGGGCCCACAGTTTTTTTTTTTTTTAAAGCACTAACCACAATTCGTCAAAGGACCGCCAACTTCGCGGACCTATTAAATACACATCAAATTAATATTTTAATAGATTTTTCCCAAAAATACTTTAACATTTCATTATGACGTTTGATTCGTATTTGTCTATTTATTAATGTAGACTTTAAATTATGATAAATGGCCATATGTTAAAATACAATTTCCCAAGCCTTTAAAAATAATCAGAATCATCTCAAGATTGTTGGACAGCTTTCTTGAGTAAACACAGAAAATCAACTTATAAGGTATTGTGTAATGGTTAAGACTCTCGACTTTCATCGTAACGGCCCGGGTTCGATTCCCATCCATGACGGTTTGAATTTTTACAAACAAATCGTTCTACACATTTAAGCTCACAAATATAAAAACACAAACCTAAAAATTCACAAACATACATATACATCTGAGTGTTTATATATAATATATAATACAGATAATTAAAGGACAATAAATTCGAGTGAAGGTCAATTCAGTTTTTTATCTTTTTTTCTGGAACATTTCAATTAGAAAATATTATTTTTCTGGTTGATATAAGCAATTTTGTTATGATTTTCTGCATTGACAAAAGTGGAAGATTTTTTATGATATGGTCTAATTTTGATGAATGTCGATTTCACTGTACATATATTTATTTTTTTAATAATTAATAAATTCTATTTTAAAGGTTAAGGGCATGCTGCTTAGCCCAATCACATTAGCAATTATCTATGGAAAAAATCCAGAAGGCTGAGATAATTTTTTGTTTCTTTACGGAGAAAATATTTTTCTGTAGACAATTACACATACTTATATTACTACGTCTTTGGTAAAAAAGAAAAAGCAGAGATACTTGCAAAAACGCATTTTCCTAAGTTTTATGGTGGAATAGTTTGGGTTCCCAAGAAAAAATTATTTTTAAAATATATCTAAAAAATTGCAATAGTAATAAAGCCATTTACAAAATACATTTTCTCGAAGAATATTATAATTTAAGAAAAAAAAAATGGAGTACATCTCTGACAATTCAACGGCCGACCGCCTTGACCCTAGCCATTGACAAAACCGCAAAGGCATTGATACTTTTATAACACTCGTTATACGGTGATTAACGAATGCGCCGAATGTACTCTGGCTACTAAATAATCCTGATTTTTTAAGACATAAAATGATTGTTTCGTTGTGTTTGGCGCATGGTCATTGAATATACGAAACTAACGTTTTGAAAATTAACCTCGTAATTCAAGATACAAATATGAATTCAAATCGCATTTTTTAGTTAAGTTTATTGGAATATTAATGTTTAAAATAACGAAATAAAACTAACCAAACAAACTGCGGTTTGAGCACACTCAACACCTACACAACATAAAATTAATTGACAAAGTTTCTTTTATATCTACATCGCTACTTCAGATTGTGAACCTAAAGTTAATAATAGAAATTGCTTTTAAAGTTGATTTTTTTTTCTTCTAAAATCAGTGGTAATAAATAGGTTTTCTTCATTAATAACATGAGAGAATACATAGATATAGCTGAAGTGGCGTTTAGTCTACATTCTTATATTTCCACTATTAATATACATAATATATTATTGCTTTATTTTGTTTTAAAATCATGCTACAATTGCCATGAAATAATATCATCAATGTGGTAACTAGAAATTTGTAAATATAACATGGCTATTTTCAAATCCGATTTTTCAGTAAACGGTACAATTTTCGAAAGTCCTTTTACAAAAGTTGCCAGATATTTTAATATCTTCAACTTTAATAAAAATCTTTTTTTTTTTTCATTGTGAAATTAGCCTGAATTCAAGAACCCGCATTCAAAGTGAAAATGTGATTAGATTGGATTATATTGGTGACGTATTGGTTAGTAATGTTAATTTAAATTTATATTTTTCTTGACTAACAATCACTTACGTACATTTTTTATGATATATGTATGTGGTTAGATATGATCACATTGATGACATTCAAGCTAGTAAAGTTAGTTTGGTTTGAACGTTAATTCGGGTGAAACGGGAAAATCTGAAACTTGAGATGACAAAGACTATGGGAAACAACTTAACCGAACGCCCGTTGAACTTGATCAGAGCGCCGCGCTGTTGTCGTTGCCGCGCCGGCCCCGGTCCTAGTTCGCAAAATTGCTTATCTAGGGTTTTATTCGACGTTCAACTCGTCCGCTCATTCGTTGGCAAAGTTGCGGCTACGTTTGGATCTAATTAAGACCAACTTTACAATGTTTCGACCTCTCTCTTCTCTATGTGTGTTTCCTACACTGTATATAGTATATACATTAGGGCAATACTTGTCTCGCCTGGGGATGGTGGTTTGCCTAAGATTAGCGCTTGCTTCAAGTCTACACTATAAACGCGTATTTAATATACACTGGACACATTGTTTATTAATACATGAATTATGGATAACAACCTTAATTGCTTTCAATAATTTTATATGCACTGATCTCCCCATAGATATCCGATAAATTAGGACTGTATTCTATTTCAATGTTTATTACCACAAAATAATTAACCATATACACCAAATTGAAGGCATAATTATGAAACTTATAACTTAAGAAGAGTATATGACCCCGATGTGAAAGCAATATCCTATCCAGAAGTAACAGTTGTGTTCTCATTCTACTTTTTTCAAAAAAAAAAATATCTTTTCTTTTAATTATTCAAAATTACAAAAACATCGTGATTTAGAGAAAAAAAAACGATTCTCGTAAAAGTTTTAGATATTAAAATTTCTTGCAACTTTAGTTATATATATATATGTATATATATATATATATATATATATATATATATATATATATATATATATATATATATATATATATATATATATACACATATATATATATATATATATATATATATATATATATATATATATATATATTTAATATTTATATATATATATATATATATATATATATATATATATATATATATATACGAGTATAGTTTGGCTTGAATATTCTTTTCAAAAATTAGAGGTACACAACCATATACAAGTCTTTTTTACGTTCGGCAGTTTCGGCTCTTGGGTGTATATCCGTTGAAATCTCGAGTTCGATATTTTTGGTGATTACAATACTTACTTATTACTGCATAAAAGAAAGTAATACTATTTTTTACTGCAAATTTTAAAATTCAAAATTATAATATTTAATTATTTTTTTCGGCTTTTGGGTTAACAATATGAAAAAATCCTGTAGACATAAAATATCTTATAATTTTTAGTAGAATTTTTGAGTGTTTTAATTATTTTTATAAGGGGAATCTTAAGTGGGGCTCCAAATTTCGGGCCCCTATAACTCGGGAAGTGTACTAGCGATTGGATTTAAACTGCGAGCGGATAAGAAATAAGATTTTGGTTACTATTGTTTAATAATTTTACGGAACTTGTAATACTATTTTTTACTGCAAATTTTAAAATTCAAAATTATAATATTTAATATTTTTTTTCGGCTTTTGGGTTAACAATATGAAAAAATCCTGTAGACATAAAATATCTTATAATTTTTAGTAGAATTTTTGAGTGTTTTAATTATTTTTATAAGGGGAGTCTTAAGTGGGGCTCCAAATTTCGGGGCCCTATAACTCAGGAAGTGTACAAGCGATTGGATTTAAACTGCGAGCGGATAAGAAATAAGATTTTGGTTACTATTGTTTAATAATTTTACGGAACTTGTACTGCATTAAACCATTACAAATTGGTATTGGTATAATTTTCCACTCATTCATTAATATAATGTTTTCATATTGTTTCTGTTGAATTATTATTTCCTAATACTTGGAATTGGTAAAAGTAACGTTATAAGTAGTAGAGTGGTTGAGAATCAACATCTATGTTTCATATTGAAGAAACAATATCTGATAACATAACAAAATAATAAGATAATTGGTACAATTTCAGTATATACTGTGGAATATTGGTATTTTTTGACAGTTTGTTTGGAATATATATATATATATATATATATATATATATATATATATATATATGAAAACTACGTAAAAAAAATAGTTCTGCGTTGGCCACAACCCATTTTTTGCTTAAAAATCAACGTTTTCAACCCCCTGAAACTCGGCGAGTATTAAAGAAAAATTAACGTTATAGTGGTTTTTTGAAGTAGAATTCAACAATCTACATGTTCCGATAGTCACTTTCTTTTTGAAACCCGTGAGTTGGAGTGTGCCTCACTCCCATCGAAAATGCACAGTTATTCTTGTAAAATATTTCATATTTATAAAAGAAATAAATTTTAGTCACCAATAAAAAGTTTACAAATGCTTGGAATATCTCAAAATTGTAGGAGAGTTTTATTGAGTGTATACAGAAAATTAATTATTACGTTGTGGCACAAGGTTAAGACTGCCGACGCTCTCGGTAAAAGTTCGTGCCCATACCAGATATTTTTTTACACATAATTACAAGCGTAAAACATATAAGCTTATATATACATAAACATATAAATAAACACATACATTTGAGTGTATATATGTAATTAGCAATAATTTTAACAATATACGCCGGCATCGGCACTGACATGTTCTATCACAGGGGTGGGCAAACTTTTTTTAACGCGGGCCAGTTTGCGCAAATGGTTTAACCGCACAGTGCCACTGGTTCTATTATTAGTCACAGTAAAGAAAAAGTTTTTACTTTTATAATCACTCATGGAGAGCTACATGTAAAACTATCAAGGGCCGCATGCGGCCCGCGGTTTCCCACCGCTGTTCTATCATATGGCTCAGTTATTATTGGACAATGTTACCGCGGCCGACTAGTGTGGCGTACCACGTCCGCGTCCGTTGGGACACAAAACACGCGCCATTTTGTGATCAAATGATGAAATGTAAACAGCTATACGCGCGTGTTACTTGTTAATTGGCATGTGCATATTTATTGCGTTACATAACCATCAGAGTCCAAAATTAAACCGAAACTATATACTAGTATTTTTCGCGTTTGTTACTATCATGTGATGCGCACACAACTGATGAATCGTTTCGCAAAACCTAATTATTTCAAACCTCGTTAATTTCATATATCTAATTATACAAAATATGGGTTAATTTTGTTATCTCCCTATTATGGTAATGTCTGGTTGGCTGATTGTTCACCCGTTTTAAATGAATTATTTCGTGTATTTTTACAGTTTGTGATTTCAATTCAATCTATTGTTCGACCGTGTTGGAAAGTTGCACGTTCGATACGCCGACTACAATCAAGTGATCAAAATAAAACAAAATATATTATAATGACAGTTGTTCAATATACAAAAAAACTGTATGTTTTATTTGTAAAATTATCCCTTCATTTTAATAAAGAACTAGTTATATTATTCTTTGTAATTTATACATCTACACCTTCCATCAACATTACCAACAGGTTATGGGCCCAGGAATTACGGATTAGTGTTCTTGTATATATTTTTAAAAATAGTATAATTTTTCTTTTCTGTGTACTCAGCATGAATACGACACGTATTGAAACTTTGAACAAGGAAAATTATGATACGTGGAAAATGCAGATGGAAGCGTTACTAATAAAAAATGACGCATGGATTTACGTTAGTGGGGAATGTCAAAAACCAAACGTAATTGCAGAAAATAGGGAATCTATGTAAGCACTCAAAGTATGGATAAGGAATGATAATAAATCCAAATCGGACATCATTCTGTCTATCAGTCCTTCCGAATTAATGCAAGTGAAGGGATGTTCAACGTCGCGTGATGTATGGTTGAAATTGGAAGGCATATATCAGTCAAAAGGACCAGCGCGAAAGGCTACCCTCTTGAAGCAGCTCACTTTGCAGCAATTAGAGAATGAAGGAGACGTTCGCGAACATATCACTAAATTTTTTGATGCCGTGGACAAATTGGGTGAGATGGATGTGAATATTAATCCAGACTTATTAGCAGTTATGTTATTATATAGTTTACCTTCGAATTTCGAAAATTTTCGATGTGCTATTGAGTCTCGTGACGAACTGCCTTCTCCCGATGTTCTTCGCATCAAGATTATAGAAGAAAATGACGCTAGAAAAGGTAATGTACGTAACTCAGTACAAGACGCAATGTTCACAAACAAGAACGATCACAAACGATGGAAATTTAAGAAAGAAAAGACGGATACTACAAAATCAGGTGGTAAAGAATCCTTCAAATATCGTTGTCACCGATGTAGAGAGATAGGACACAAAGCAGCAAACTGTAAGCAAAGAGATTTCAAATCGAATTCAGCCAAGAATGCCGAAGATGTTAGCTTTTGTTCTTCTGAAACATTATTCGCCGGAGATCTTAAACGTGAATCGAGTTGGTGCTTGGACAGCGGGGCTACATCACATCTATGTAGACAACGAGATGAGTTCATGGAAATTGATGAATCTAAGCACGGTATTGTTAATTTAGCTAGCAATGCATCGTCGAAGATATCAGCCGTTGGCACGGTTTCATTATCAGCAAATGTATATGGTAAACCAAAGAAAATTTCATTAAGCAAAACTTTATATGTACCAGACTTACGCACCAATTTATTATCAGTCGGCAAAATTACAGATAAAGGTTTTGACGTAATTTTCAAAAAGGATAAAGCTTTGGTTGTTGGAACCAATGGAGTGACGAAATTGATAGCAGATCGAATTGAAGGATTATACTACGTCCGTGATTGCGGGTGGAACGAAAATAATTCGAATTCGGAATATGCGCAAATTTCGAGAACACCATTTGATACATTAGAGTCATGGCAT
Organism: Leistus spinibarbis; assembly: GCA_933228885.1. Lineage (NCBI taxonomy): Eukaryota > Metazoa > Arthropoda > Insecta > Coleoptera > Carabidae > Leistus > Leistus spinibarbis. The sequence continues at coordinate 1,631,071 of OW121799.1, forward strand.
CGACGGCTAGGTCATTTGAATATAAAGGACATTATGGATGCTGAACGAAACAACGTTGTTCAGGGCCTCAATCTTAGCGGTTCAGATAACGATTTAAAATGTGTCATATGTTGTAAAGGGAAGATGACGAGGACTTCTTTTCCCAAGAAATCTGAGAGAAGAACTGAAATATTAGAAATTATTCACTCGGATGTATGCGGACCCATGCGAACTGAGTCTATTGGGAAAGCAAGATATGTTGTAACTTTATTGACGACCATTCAAGATGGTGTGAAGTTAAATTTATTAAGTCTAAGGATAAAGTCTTCGAAGCTTTCCAAGAATTTACTAACCTCGTCGAAAATCAGAAAACGAAGAAAATTCTATGTCTCCAATCAGACAATGGAAAAGAATATAGAAATGACATATTCGACAAATTTCTGAAAACGCGTGGAATTAGGCGAAGATTGACTGTAGCTTACAACCCGGAGCAAAATGGTATCGCTGAGAGGAAAAACCGAACTCTTTTCGATACTGCAAGGTGTCTTCTAATGCAGTCAGGTCTCCCACCCTCTTTTTGGGCTGAAGCAATTTCGACAGCAAACTATATTCGAAATCGCTGCCCAACAAAAAGTTTAAATGGGATGACACCGTATGAAGTTTGGAATGGAGAGAAACCAGACGTTAGTCACTTTATAGAATTTGGATGTAAAGTACTCTGTCTGAATAGAAATCCAAATAGGGGAAAGCTTGAACCACGATCTAAAGATGGTATATTCGTAGGCTATTCAAATGAATCCAAAGGATATAGAATATGGCTACCAAAGGAAAGGAAAATAGAAATATCAAGGGATGTGAAGTTATTGGAACGATCAGAAATCCAACTTTATGATTATGAAGAATTGATTCCTAGTGTTGAACAACAAGACAAAACAGGGACTTCATCTATCAGTCATCGCATAATTGATATAGGTGAAAAACCTTTAGAAAACTTTGGAAATTATCAAGGCGGTAATGCAGATGAAATAAGAAACATTCAGGTCGAAACACCAGAAGAAATTAATGAAGAAATTCATGAAGAAAATCCTTTAAGTACAATGATCAGAGGACCAGGTAGACCCAAAATGATCAGAACTGGTTTGAGGGGAAGACCTAAAAAGCAATATAATCTCATCCAAGCCGAAGCAAGAAACGGGTATGAAAATGTATACTTATCCGAAATACCATTAAAAGGAGCAATAATTGGTCCAGATGCAGGCGAATGGTATCATGCTATGGCTGAAGAGATTAAATCTATCATTAAGAACGAGAGAAAAGGAGGAGAGAAAAATGAAATTGGGATAAAAGCGAAAAATATGTTAAAAGATTTACAAGATGGAAGTAAGGTTTGTCTTCTAACCAAATCTTTATACGGACTTCGCCAGGCCGGAAGAAACTGGCATGCTACATTAGATAAAGCATTAAGAAAAATTGGAGCAACGCCATCTAATGGAGATCCATGTTTATACCGTCTAGCGAAAGGGGAAGTTCAGATACTGATTGCCATCTACGTAGACGACATATTAATTGCTTCACAAAGTATAAAGGCAATTCATGAAGTTGAAACATGCCTTTCTCATGAATTTGAAATAAAACAGCTCGGGGAAATTGGTTATTGCCTCGGGATTGAATTTTCTCGAATAGGGAATAGAATTTCCATGCATCAAAGGGGTTATATAAAAGACTTATTGAAACGCTTTGGGATGCAAGATTCCAAACCTGTTACTACGCCGATAAACTTAAATGAAAAGTTATTGAAGGAATCAGTCAGCAAGGAGGATGAAAGTTTGCCTTATCGCGAATTGGTCGGCGCTCTTCTGTATCTGGCTGTGGCGACTAGACCGGATATCAGTTACGCCACTAGTTACCTTGGTCAATTTAATAATTGCTATAACAAGACACATTGGGCAGCAGCTAAACGAGTTCTGCGATACCTAAAAGGCACAATAGAGCTCGGAATTATCTTCGAACCGGATTTGGATCCACTGAAAGGCTTCGTGGACGCGGATTGGGGAAGTTGTTCCATTGATAGAAGGTCGTATACTGGATTTACCTTTATTCTCAGCAAGGGCCCCATTTCCTGGGACTCGAAGAAGCAGCGAACGGTTGCCTTATCTTCCACAGAGGCGGAATACATGGGAATTACAGAGGCGGCAAAGGAAGCGATTTATCTTCGCGAATTTTTGACGGAATTGAATTTTCAAAATCTGACAGATATAGTGGTTTTCAATGATAATCTCGGTGCCAAGAAACTTGCCGAGAACCCAATCTTTCATTCGCGGAGCAAGCACATAGACATACGACATCACTTTGTTCGCGATATGCTACGGAATGATCTATTGAAGATTAAACATATTCCCACCGACGATATGATTGCTGATGTCTTAACAAAAGGTTTACCAGGGCCAAAGCATAAAAAATGTTTGCAGATGTTAGGTCTCGGACCTATGGTCACTTAATAAGACTGAAGTCGCATCGAGGGGAAGTGTTGGAGAGTTGCACGTTCGATACGCCTACTACAATCAAGTGATCAAAATAAAACAAAATATATTATAATGACAGTTGTTCAATATACAAAAAAACTGTATGTTTTATTTGTAAAATTATCCCTTCATTTTAATAAAGAACTAGTTATATTATTCTTTGTAATTTATACATCTACACCTTCCACCAACATTACCAACAGACCGGTTGTCTTTTATTCTACTCGAAATGCGAAAATGTAAAATTATTAATATAAATACATGTATACATCAAACCTTTACCATAAATGGAATGGCCAACACAAACGTTAAATATTTTTCTCAGTTTGACGCTAGACAGTAAACAAGCATAAGTACATTATGGCTGTCCGCTTAATTATCTTCTTAAAATAAGCTTAGATACAAACCTATGCCTTCAGCTCGCCGAATAAATACAAATAGCGCATAACGTACTACACAGCCAGTTGTGAGATTACGAATCCCCGTCTCCATCCTGCTTACGCGAATATAATATTTAAAAATTTAAAATAATTATGTTTAATTATTATGACCTTTGTGTTCATAATCTGAAATTATGTTATTGGTATAAAAAGTCATACAATTTTTTGTAAAACATGCAGGCACCAATGTTTTTGCTCACCTCATATTCTACTATATTCTTTCTTTTTCTTTCTACTTTCTCTTTACAAAGTAATAAGTAAGTCACCAAAAAAATCGAACTCGAGATTTCAACGGATATACACGTTTTGTGTGTGTGTTGGTGTGTGTGTGTGAACGCTCTAGACCCGAAACTGTCGGACGTAAAATTATGAGAATCTTGTTTACGTTGTCATGGATTTGCAAGTATCTTAATAAATCGGATCCTCTGCGCCTGTTAATATTTAGACAAGAAAACAAAATAGACTGAATTAGATAAATGACATTTCAGAATATTTCTGTAGTGTATTGCTTAGTTGTGATAGCTAGTACTACAAAACCATTACAAATTGGTATTGGTATAATTTTCCACTCATTCATTTATATAAGGTAAGCTTGGTTTTCATATTGTTTCGGTTGAATTATTATTACCTAATATTATATTTTTATAATCAATATCTATCTTTCATATTGATGATATAATATTTGATAACATAATAAAATAATAAGATAATTGCTACAATTTCAGTGTATTACTGCGGATTATTGGTATTTTTGACAGTCTGTTTGGAATATATATATATATATATATATATATATATATATATATATATATATATATATATATATATATATATATTGTGACGTTCTTCCCTTAACGTTACAATAACCCTTGTTGTGCTTCGGTTCTGCCGGTTGCTCGGGCGCCAATTTCAGTAACTGCTTTAACGGGTTGCACAAGGGTTGCCCAGGATATGCTTTAGTGGAGGGGGGTTCAGGGTGACGTACAAGAAAAGCCGTAGATGACTATTATATAGGATTTTATTTACGAAAATAAATATATCTAAATACACGACATAAATAATAATACGGTCTGAGCGGTGCTAACACCGTTGTGTCGAAGTTCTGGCTTACGACGAAAGCGTGACGTTGTGGATTTTACTGATGATCCAATATTTCGCGAACCGGTAAAATACCGTTTCGCGGAACGGTTGTACGGAGTGATTCTGCTTAGAATCCGGTGAAACTGCGAACCGGTAAATAATTACCGGTTGGAAAATTACTCGGACGAGTGCCTAGATACTAATTCTAGCCAAAAACGCGAACCGGTAAATTTACCGGTTTGGCAAAATGATGATGCGGATGTGTCTAGCTACTGCCAGGAGACCCACGGCGGCCACTAGACACGTGAAACGGAATTCGCGGAGGTTCGGTGAACCGGTAAAGACGCGACGTGGAACGGTGAATACAGAGGTATCTAGCTACTGCCAGGAGACCCACGGCTGCCACTAGATACGTGAAACGGGATTCGCGGAGGTTCGGTGAACCGGTAATACGCGACGCGAAACGGGTAATACGGAGGTATCTAGCTACTGCCAGGAGACCCACGGCTGCCACTAGATACGTGAACGGGATTCGCGGAGGTTCGGTGAACCGGTAATACGCGACGCGAAACGGATAATACGGAGGTATCTAGCTACTGCCAGGAGACCCACGGCTGCCACTAGATACGTGAACGGGATTCGCGGAGGTTCGGTGAACCGGTAAAGACGCGACGTGAAACGGATAATACGGAGGTATCTAGCTACTGCCAGGAGACCCACGGCTGCCACTAGATACGTGAACGGGATTCGCGGAGGTTCGGTGAACCGGTAATACGCGACGCGAAACGGATAATACGGAGGTATCTAGCTACTGCCAGGAGACCCACGGCTGCCACTAGATACGGGAACGGTAATCGTGAGGGTTCGGCGAACCGATAAATACGCGACGCGGAACGGAGGTGTCTAGCTACGGCCAGGAGACCCACGGCTGCCACTAGACACGTAAAACGGAGTAAAGCGCGAAGTAACGGAGACTCACCTCGAGATTTTCAGGTAACGGTATCAGAAGTCGACTAGGAGACCCACAGTCAAGACACTGATACATACTGTTGTCAACTAGTGTCCGGAGCTCGTATTTATAGCGAGGTAGTTAATTGATCTTAATAAAACTTGCATGAAATGGAAAAACATGCTGAATAAAAAGTAATAAATGCGATGTACTCGGCCGAGGTTTGATCCGGGTACCTCTGCCGTAGTACGCCCGGGCTCTACCGTCTGAGCCAGCGTACTTGATGTTAATGTTAGCCAGAACTTCGTCACAATATATATATATATATATATATATATATATATATATATATATATAATGAAAAACTACGTAAAAGAATGTTCTGCGTTGGCCACAACCCATTTTTTTACTTATGTAGAACACAATATTTTAACGACTGGTGTATTTAAGGTAGAAAATTTAATTATAGATACATATTTTTGAAGAGCAACTGTTTGAGTATAAAATTTATTGTTGCAACAATCAATAAATCTAAACATTTTAAATTTCAATATGATAATGTAGGATCCAAGGATCCACCGCATATATTTTTAATAGTGTTATCTAGTTATTTAATATTTTTGGTTGTCAATAGTTTTTGCTAACGAGCCAACAAAAAAAGAGATGATACTTAGCAACGGTTTATTGACATATACAAATATTCGTAATATTCTTTTTGGATGTTATATCTTTTTTAAATAAAGTACATTTAACCAACCAGTTTCTTTATTATTATTTGGTAACAAATAGGTGCATCTAGTGTGGTGTGACGTATCCTCAATTGGTGACCACGACGTGATATTTAAAACAGCATGAATAATGATACAGATGACACATCACAGCAGTATGTCAATCGAATACTGACCAGAATTTCACCCCTCTGGACCGCAGATCCGGAGTTGTGGTTTGCACAAATAGAAAACCAGTTTGTTATCGCCGGAGTAACAAAACATGACACCAAGTTCGGCTATGTTGCTGGCAATCTGGAGGCTAGGTACGCGATTGAAGTTCGAGATATATTAACAAACCCACCTCTCCAAAATAGGTACCTCAAAATTGAAGTTTGAACTTATCACTTAGTGATAGCCAGGAGCAGAAAACCCGTCGCTTATTAGAGCATGAGGAATTGGGCGATAGAAAACCATCGCAATATCTTCGCCATCTCTGGGGTTTGACCCGTACTACTGTTTCAGAAACGATGTTGCGATCTATTTGGATGGGACGTTTGCCAATGTCTATACAAGCGATCTTGGCCACGCAAGCGAAGTCAGACTTGGCCACTGTAGTGGAACTGGCGGATGCCGTAGCCGACGCAAGTCCCCAATACCAAGTGACGGCAGTTTCGTCAATTAGTCAAACTCAGCTCGAAACCACAATTCAGCAGCTGAATTTGGCGATTGAGAAATTGACGACAAACTTTCGCCAAGGTTTGGATGTAACAGCGAGTTCGGGTGCACAGCGTGAACAGCGAGATGACCGTAGTCGTTCAAGGTCTAAGAAGCGATACTCAAATAAAGGCGAGTGTTGGTACCATTTTTGGTTTGGAACTAACGCCAGGAAGTGCAAACCACCATGCATTTTCGCGCAAGCGGGAAAATGCGAGGGCAATCACTAATGACGGCAAGCGATACTTGCCCTGCATCATGCCGTTTATTCATTGTAGACAAACACAAAAGTCGAATATTTGGTAGACAATGGTGCCGATTTATGTGTATATCCGCGGTCACGAATCCGAGCAAACCTTCACGTACAGATTACGAACGTTTTGCTGCAAACGATTCGATCATACCGACATATGGCACCATTACATTAGTGTTAAACTTAGGACTCCGCCGCATTTTTACGTGGAGGTTTGTTGTTGCTGACGTTTCAAAACCCATAATCAGTGTTGATTTTTTAGCAAATTTTGGCTTACTTGTCGTTGCTCGCAATCAACGACTTTTGGATGGCATCACCTTACTTGCAACCAACGGTCGTACAGTTAATGGTACCCACAATAGCGGACGGCTCATTCAGACTAATTCTAAATACTACGAGTTCTGAGAAAAATTCCCTGAAGTGACATGGCCAACTGGTTTCCCGACAGTATCCTGGTCCACCAGTTTTTAGCAAGCCACGACGTTTGGCACCTGACAAGCTCAAAATAGCGAATAAAGACTTTGAGAGCATGTTGTTACTTAGAATGGCTCGTCCATCAGAAAGTTGTTGGGCGTCCCCATTGCACATGGTTCCTAAGAGAGGCGATGAATGGCAACCCTGTGGCGACTTCCGGGCTTTGAATGTTCGCACGATCCCCGATAGATATCCAGTTCCTCACATCGAGGACTTTGCACAGACGTTTCATGTCCAAACTATTTTTTTATAAAATAGACCTTATGTAGGCATACAAGCAGATACCTGTGGCAGCTGAGGATATCCTGAAAACGGGAATCACAACTCTTTTTGATCTGTATGAGTTTCCATTTATGACATTTAGTTTGTGCAACGCCGTACTGACTTTTCAACGTTTCATGGATAATATATTGTGAGGTATGGATTTTTGTTTCGTATATGCTGACGAAATTTTAGTAGCTCGCGCATCTGAAAAAGAACATATTCGTCATTTAAAGACGCTTTTCATTAAGTTGGAGATTAAAGGAATCGTTATCAATGCAAAGAAATGTGTATTTGGAGTAACTGAGATCAGTTTTCTAGGGTATAAAATATCAGCCGATGGTACATTTTCACTTCCAAAAAAGGTCGTGGCCATCCAAGATATTTCACAACCTGAAACAGCCAAACAACTCCGTCAGTTTCTCGGTATGTTAATTTATTATAGACGATTCATACCTAGATCGAGACCAAGCCCTACTCAAAGAGCTCCTGGAAATATTATAAGCAAAGTACCATTGAATTTGACTGACAAGACTCAGAAAGCTTTTCTGGTCTACAAGGAGGATCTTAAAAACGCCACTCTTCTATCCCATCCGCAGCATGCGGCAAAGCTTGCCATTGTAAGCGACGTTTCAGATGTAGCAATTGGTGCAGCGTTGCAGCAGAAGGTTGACGGTTGTTGGCAGCCACTTGCATTCTACTCTAGAAAATTAAATACGGCTGAGTGCAAATACAGCGAACTTCTAGCCGTTTTTGCCGCAGTAAAACATTTCAAACACATAGTGGAAGGCAGATCATTCACTATTTTTACGGATCACAAACCCCTCACTTTCGCTTTTCAACAGTTCAGACATTTGGACCTGATAAGTCAGTTCACAACGGATATTAGACACAATGCTGGCAAAAACAACGTTGTCACTGACGCTGTTACGAGAATCGAAGAGTTGCAAACAGGTATAGATTTCCATGCTCTTTGGAAGGACAGAGGACAGAGGACTTAGAATTGCAAAAGTATTTGCAAAAGAGAGACTCTGGCCTACAGTTAAAGTTGATGCAGATTTCCGAAACTATTGTATCCGTGTACTGTGATGTGTCAACTAGTATCGCACGACCATTTATCACAGCGCCATTTCGACAGTTAATTGTCAACTGCATTCACCAGTTATCCCAAGGATTAAAACAACAGTGAAACTTATCGTTTAGCGCTACGTTTGGCCTTCTGTTAAAGCAGACTGTTGGAATTGGGCGAATGTTGTATATAGTGTCAAAAGTCAAAAATTACAAGGCATACGAAGTCACCCGCAGGCATCTTCATTCTACCGTCATCTCGTTTCGAACATGTACTCATCAATTTAGTTGGACCGTTGCCTGTGTCACAAGGATGCATTTATATGTACCCAACAAAACTATCAAACATAATTCCATTCCCACTAAATAAAATACATTTGCAAACATTATTTGTAAACCAACGAATTAATTAAACTCAAATTCACATATCGCCATTAATATAAAGTGGAATTTGACACGGGTCCATGTGTTGTTATTCTGCGAAACAACAAAGCCGTCGACAAAGGATTACGCAACCCCAATAATACCCCGACGACTATAGACGCGGTGATCTCGACATAGAGCAGCGCCCCTATGTTTTAACACCCCCGAATAATTGCTGTTGATTCCACCTTTGAATGAAATTATATTGAATGCAACTTTATTTGGGTTTGAATTATGTTTTAGTTCAGTTAAAACATATGCATCACTTTCAATCAGTTACAGAATTACAGATCGTTGACCGATCCAGTTACTGAAGGTACAAAAGCGCTGTAAGGATTTCGTTCCAATTTGTAAAACGATATCAATTATAATATCCCGCCAAATCATGGGTTATTTCACAATGCAATCTCTGATTAATGTAATTTTATTTGAAAAATGGAAAATAAAAATTCACGGATTGGCATTGCTCTATATCAATTATCCAACTATTGATTTTAGATCTCTATCTATCTCGTGATAATTTATGTCCCGAAAAACCCTCGTTTACCTACTTTCAAAGTTGCGACAGTCTAAGTAAGAGTCTCATGTTACAATGAATGCGGAGACTACGCGGATTCGCTTTTTAACTATTGCAATACGTTTAAATAATTCGAAGACTATTTCAACCAAGATAAGGAGAATAAACAACCCGAGAAGGACGCTCCTACCTTGTTACAACACTTTCCTAATCCCGTTAGAGTAACTACCCGAACCGGTAGAAATGTTCGTTTTCCGGATCGGTTTCGAGCTGACATTTAGAAATCTCACGAGCTCGAGTACTAGCAGGGGGGTAACGTAGGATCCAAGGATCCACCGCATACATTTTCAATAGTTGTCTGTTATCTAGTGATATGGCATTTTTGGCTATATATATATATATATATATATATATATATATATATATATATATATATATATATATATATATATATTCCAAACAAACTGTCAAAAAAATACCAATATTCCACAGCAATACACTGAAACTGTACTAATTATCTTATTATTTTATTATGTTATCAAATATTGTTTCTTCAATATGAAACATACATGTTGATTATAAAAATATAATATTAGGTAATAATAATCAAACGGAAACAATATGAAAACCAAGCTTACCTTATATAAATGAATAGGTGGAAAATTATACCAATACCAATTTGTAATTTTATTTGTTTTTGAAGTACTAGCTATCAAAACTAACCAATACTCTACAGAAATATTCTGAAATGTCATTTATCTAATTGAGTCTATTTTGTTTTCTTGGCGAAATATTGACATGCGCAGATGATCCGATTTATTAAGCTACATGTGAATCCATGACAACGTAAACATGATACTTCTGATCCTTTGTAGCAGTTTTCTCGTAACTGGTACATTTCCTGAAGAAACTTTTCAAGCAAAAGTTGTGCGAAATATTAATATCTTTCATTATGAACAAAACTATTTTTGCCGTTAGTCGTTAGACGTCACTCCGAAAATAGTCTCATTCGATTCATGGAAGCTCAAAACGTGTATATCCGTTGAAATATCGAGTTCGATTTTTTTTTATTACAATACTTATTAATTCGTAAAAGAAAGTAAAGTAAAATGAGATGATACCTAGCAATGATTTTTGACACTTAAAAATATTCGTAATATTATTTTTGGATGTTATATCTTTTTTTAAATGAAGTACATTTAACCTACCATTTTTTTATTATTATTATTATTTGGTAATAAAAAGGTGCATCTAGTGTGGTTTATTATTAATATTTACAAAAACATTTTGAGAATCTGGAAAATATCTAAAAAATTTTACTATTGCAATCATGTTCACTCAAATCCCTGTGTGACATAAAATGGGATATTATTTCTTTCAAAAACAGTGACTATAAAAATGTATTTATTATAAAATATATAAAACTATTAACAAAATTTTCCGGTTATTAACTACGCTGGCAACATTTCTGTCTGCACCAATGCTTGTTAGTGTTTAAATATTTTCAATAAGGAGCACAGGGTCAGAATTGAAGGTAAAAATTACTGTCAAAATATAATTTCTTTCTAATATTTTATAGTAGATATTTCATTAAAACCATATTATGCCACTGCGTATAAATATGAAAAACTCATAAGAATATAAAATTCTCCTTTTATAATGTCCTTCTGTAAAATTATATGAATAATTTAATTATTTGAATAAGAGAGTAGGACATTCGTATATATATTTAGTTATTTGATATTTCTATATTTCATATATTGGAAAACTTTATCATAAGACATGGTAGTTGGTATTTGTGCTGCCTAGCTACCGCCATAATTGTAAACAAGTATTTCATTTCACTGTAAAATATGGAACATCAAAGAAGCAGCATATCTTAAACAGAACCGACTTTATTACATTTTGTACACATACTCAAGGGTATTTTTCAAGTACCCACTTACCGTCAAAATTTAGTTCGGACATATTGTTTCTGTTCTATATTAATTATTTATAAATTATTCTTCGTACTTGCATAAGTATTCCCTGCACTACTAAAACATTTGAATGAAACCTGAAATCAAATACAACAAGCTTAGGTCCAACGCATCTATGCGTCCAGCTGGCAGTTTGGATAGAATCAGCAAAAAACAAGTATTTGTCCGGAAGCGAGTTGATGGGGAGTGAGTTGTGCAGGAACAAGTTGCACGGGTACCAGTTATCCGCATACCAGTTGTGCGAAACGGGTTGCTATGATCAAATTGTACGGGTGCGAGTTGGCATGAGAACCAGTTGTCCGGGTACCAGTTGAACGAAAGCGAGTTGTTGGGAGCGACTTACTCGGGACGACATAGCCGCAAACCGATATGGAGACGGTTAACCTAGTTATATATATAAACACTCAGATGTATATTTGTTTGTTTATGTGTACGTGTAATACGCGATTTTAAGCTCGCCATACGAAGGAAAAAAGGGATAAAGCAATCGGTCGTGTGTCGGTAGCATTGTAGCAAGAACACGTAGTTTTTTCTTTTCAAGAGTAAGCATTATTTGGTTTATTTTTAACTTATAGCAAGTCGCATTTTAGAGTCGATTTTTCTTCGTAGTATCCAAATATATGTTGACGCCTTTTGTTTTAAATCCGCTGGTGTTCCAAGATGGCCTTGGCTTAAATTTCGGTGTTGGAGGGTGTTGCGGGGTTACTACCCTGATGGTAATTTTTAAAAGTACCTTGGACAAAAATTATAAACTTAGAGCCAGTTACGTTTGGGCTGTTGAGAACTTGAGTTATTTTGGGCAGTTAAAAGTTAATTTCGATAGTTGCGTTTTTTTCAGTTAAGTGGGCATTTACCTTTAGCGGATTCAAAAAATCGATTTTTTTTTTTTGCAGAATCGGACACTTTGAAGTGTTGACTATGGGTTTCTGAAGCCGTTTTTCGAAATTCGAGTTGGAAATATGTGAAATTGCGATTTAAACAAAACAATGTTTTTGCTCAAACACGGCGTTGTCGCGCGCGTCAGTCTGAAGTTTTTCTCGAAACCATATTTTTTAAATCGCGCGGTAGAATATCTCGACAACAAATTAACCGATTTAACTCTCAATAAGCGCATCTTAAAGGTAAAAAAATTCTCTAGGAGTTGATTTTCGACGAAGTGTGTCCGACAATTATTAATATTTTTTAAGGCCCGCCAAAGGAGAAAAAAGTAGCGAAAAATGACACTTTTCGTACGATGGTCGCCATTTTGCTACTTATGGTCCAAATAGACCACCCGAAGGTCAATTCCTAGACAATTTAATAAACTTTAAAACTTTTTTTTCTTGTTTCAAACAACTGGGATCAGTGTTATGCTACCGCGCGCCTAAATTGAGCTGCCCACTTTGGACCTGGACATCTTCGCCGGGGCTGAACGTACCCGACTTTAAAAAATACCTTATTAAAGAGAAAAGTTGAATAAATACGATACAAAAAACCGCGTGCGAATATCTCGAACGTACCCTGAGAAAAAAAAAGTTAAAATACAGCTTTTTTTTGTGCTCTAAAGGTGAATGCCGCCTTAAATAGTTTATGTTAGATTTCGAATAGATGAGTAAAGATTGTTTAGTTTTGAGGTTAGTTTAATTATATTAACTGCGAATTATTATTGTATAGTTTGATTGTTTTTATTGTTTTGAATTTTGTTATTTAATTGTTATTGTTTTCCTTTTGTTTATAAATGTATTAAAATCATGTGTTGTATAGCGTTTTATTATATACAGAACATAGATCAGTTTGGACTGATGACGAATTTTCATGTAATTTAATAATAATAACACGGCTTTTCTTCAGTTTGTGTCGTTTGACTATAATAGTAATACAAATTTCCACATCGCAAATAATAATAAAGAAGAAATCGAGTCCTTTTTTGAACGCTATTTTGCTCTTAGATCACTATGCTATCGATCGCTTTTCATGCACTGTGTAACATCCGATACATGTAAACTAGGTTTTGTTAAACTTTGATTTTAACCTTGTATGGTGCAACTGGCCATAAGTGTTGTATCATTTAGACAGTTTCCATGATTGTAAAAACAAACAGGATTTTAAATTTACTTACGATTGCTGTTTATTATTTAAATCGATTATTCAAAAAATATGTATAACAAACCTTTTTTACACAACATTTTTAATGATTTGACAATTGATTCATTATTGTTTTGGCAGTATTAAACTGCTGTAGTAATGGCAGTTTTAAAAGTGATGATAATTAGTTATATGCTAAAATACAATGGATTGTGCCATCAAAAATAAAAGAATAAAATTGCCAACCAATCATGTTTCTAAATATGTTTGAATTATCTCTTCAAGATTTTATTTCTCTAATAATCAGAATTATAAATTTACTTACTTGCATTTATTATAATTTGACGAACTATAGAATCTTACCGCAACTCATATTTTCAAGAATCACTGCTTCTTGGCCATTTTGAAGTGAAAATATAAACTATGAATTAAAATAAATGTACGGAAACACGTATTTGCTAAAAATATATGCAAATTAAGCAATAATATGCACTTATTTCATATTAAATTCTTAAAAATTGAATAATAACATGTTACTCCCCTTAAACTTTAGATTTACAATTGAAACAATGTTTCCGTAACTCGTACGTCACTAATTCACATTGATATACTGTTCTTGACGCTCACGTGGTAGCACTTTTATTTATATTTGTTCATTGGTCGGTCATTTTAACATAAATGCTTAATAGCGACTCACAAACTTCAAAGCAGAATAAATGAAACTTAATTTTATTAACTAACAATTATTTATATTTCTCATTGACATACAATGTCAATATAATATAGCAGATGCCACTCTATGCCAAGTACACTTGAGACTTTGCTTATATCAATCTTCCATAGTAGCGCAAGATTTTCACAAGAAATAACACTACGTTCGTATATGAAGTTTGCAAACGACGCCAATAACAGCCCTACCGGGTCTGTGTAAGAATAACCGCGCTGTATTTGCTTTTACTTTCAGAAAGATAATGATAATATGAATATATCTTTAACTATAGGCGATTTCACTTTCAAATGGCAGTGTTGGGTCTTACGGGGAACAGAGTTGCAATATCTCTCCCCTAAGCGCTGTGAGTGGAACAGAGACTGTAATACGTATACGTATTCTATGAGTGCGAATAAGATAAGATATATCATAAAAGTAAAAGGGGCTATTAACTTTATATACCATTGTGTGCACGTAATTTTTTTTAGTACTATATATATATATATATATATATATATATATATATATATATATATATATCATTAATATAATAACCCAGATATGTATGTATGTATATATGTATGTATATATGTGTAGAACGCTTTTTTTTGTAAAAATGCAGATTGGCATAGACGGGGATCGAACTCACGACCTCCAGGGTGAAAGGTATGACACTTAGCCACTGCACCATGGCGACTGTTAATAAAACAATCACTACGATTCTGAAGTTCAGTCTGCTTTGAAATAGACAAAAACGAATCAAACGTCAGAATGAAATGTCAAAAAAGTTTTTGTGATAAATCTTCAATTCATTTGATGATTTGAAGTTTATTTAGTTGTGTACTTTACACAGAGTGGCATCTGCTATATTAAATTGATATTGTATGTCAATGAGAAATATAAATAATTGATAATTAATAAAATTAAGTTTTATTTATTCTAATTTGAAGTTTGTGAGTCGCTACTAAGCATTTATGTTAAAATGACCGACCAAAGAACAAATATAAATAAGAGTGCTACCACGTGAGCGTCAAAAACAGTATTACAACGTACGAGTTACGGTAAAATTGTTTGAAGTTTAATCTTAAGCTTCAGGGGAGTAGCATGTTATAATTTCAATTTTTAAGTATATAATCTGAACTAAGTTCATATTATTGCCTAATTAGCATATATTTTTAGTAAATACGTGTTTCCGTACATTTATTTTAATTCATAGTTAATATTTTCACTTCAAAATGTCCAAGAAGCAGTGATTTTTGAAAATATGAGTTGCGGTAAGATTCTATAGTTCGTCAAATTGTAATAACTGCAAGGAAGTAAATTTATAATACTGATTATTAGAGAAATAAAATCTTGAAGAGATGATTCAAACATATTTAGAAACATGTTTGGTTGTCAATTTTATTCTTTTATTTTTGTTGGCACAATCCATTGAATAACTAATTATCACTTTTAAAACTGCCGTTGTGACACTGCAATTTAATACTGCAAAATTCAGAATCTAGCCTGATTATTTAATTCAAAAACAATAATGAATCAAATGTCAAATCATTAAAAATGTTGTGTAAAAAGGATTTGCTATACATTTTATTTGAATAATCGATTCAAATAATAAACAGCAATCGTAAGTAAATTTATAATCCTGTTTTTTATATACAATCATAGAAACAGTCTAAATGATACAACACATATGCACCATACAGGGTTAAAATCAAAGTTAAACAAAATTTAGTTTAAATTTATCGGATGTTACACAGTGCATGATAAGCGATCGATTAGTTAATCTCAGCAGAGTGATCTAAGAACAAAATAGCGTTCAAAAAAAGGACTCGATTTTTTCTTTATTATTATTTGCGATGTGGAAATTTGTATTACTATTATAGTCAAACGATACAAAATGAAGAAAAACCGTGTAATTACTATTAAATTACATGAAAATTCGCCATCAGTCAAAACTGACCTATGTTCTGTATACCATATGGGCACATGGTGCCCACGGGTGACCCTAGTATATATATATATATATATATATATATATATATATATATATATATATATATATATATATATATATATATAATATACTTAATACTTACACTGCGTCGGTACAACCCAAACTGATGAATTTATAAACGTGCGTGCAAAACGTCAATTATGCGTTCACCTTATTCTACAAACATATTTTGAATTTATTGTTGAAATGTCAGTAAATTTTATTGAAAAATTATGATAAATATTTTTCCCTGTATATACTGATTTAATTTCAAAGTCTTTCAACGCATTTCTTGTAAATAATATTGAAATTATTCACGATTGAGGTTAATTGCTCACTATCTAGCGGAGAAAAATACAATCATAATACGCCCCGAACAGAAGCTATGCTTTTGATGACAGGTTTTGTCAATCAACGGGCACTTTGAACAGTGAGGTACTTTGAACAAAATGACGCGTAAGTTAGTTTAGTGCTATAACTTCTTTAATTAATGAAGTATCTTTAATTCTAAAATACAACATTGTAGCTTTGTTTGTCGCAATGGGTATGTAAAAAGATAAAGTCACTTGTAACATCGCCAAAAAGTACAGAAAAATAAAAAGTAAGTTTATGGAAAATGCGAAAAAAATTGATCTCTAAACTTTACTTTGCCAACTATCAACAGTAGGAGGAATAATATTATAAATTATCAAAATGTATATCTTTATCGTTCGTTATCATTATATTTTATGAAAATCTGCATTAAACATTATGTTTGATTTAGTAAGACTTTTTTTTATAAATTGTTGCAAATTTTATGTCGTGATGGGGTGAAATTGAACAAACCTACTCGCATAGTCTTGTCGACTAACAAATCGAGTTTACACTTGTCTTGAATTATAACAACATATGCAACCATCTAGTACATAAAAGTAATTTGCAGTTGCTTCGTTAATGTTACGTATTATAATTAAAAATTATACCTAATGAACAATCAAAACCGTGATTTTAAAATGCGAGTATACAAAAAGAAATTATATTAAGCGTCACAGACAGTTACATAGAAAAGAGTTTACCATTTCCTGCCATTGATTGATGTGAACAACTTAGCTTTGCAATTTCTATTTCAGGTTATAATATTTCAAAATCGCTTAACTCTTGATGTATTTTTTTAATATAAGTGACACTGTGACGGTTTAAAAAAATCGATTTTTCTTTTTTATATAATTTCAAAGAATGTATCTTTTAGAATATTTCCCTAAAATATTATGCTGAAATTATTACAAATAACGAAGGTACACCGCATTTTCCTTTGACGCGCACATTGCTGACAATGGTCGTTCATAATATTTTTTTAGTGTGATTAGTTGAAATTATGAAGTGAAAATGGATCGAAAAGGTAGTACATTAACCCCTAAACGACAGTGACAGGACAAAAGAAAATAAAATTGTCCTCCAAATCGTTTTGAAATCGAACAGGACGCACGACACCAAACGCTGCGGCGCTTTCAACGCGTTTCTCTCGAAAATTTGTTTTTTGTTATGGGGCTGGACGCTCACGCTACAATTTACATCGGATATTTTTTTCTATTAATTTAACTTGAAGCTTATAAAATTGACTTCAGTTGTACTTAGGATTTTTATATTTTGATATTTCGTATCCTTTTCGGATAAATAAGTGGGGTAAAAAATAGGTAAATTTCTTCGAATGTCCAGTATTTCGCGATAAAAATTAATTTTTTGCAAAATTCTACGAACTGAAATTACATCTATATAGATTAAGATAAAACAAAAATAATTGTATCAGATGATTACAACCTGCGCTACATCCATAACCATGACGCTACCTCTTCCTTGAGCTACCTCTGGATAACGCAAAGAAAAGCATCAAGTTATTATTATTTTTAAATTAAAAAAATCCCGAAAGAACTTTGATATATACCTAATTTAATGCAGTACACCCCATCAAACTACTATTTCTAAGTTCAGAGGAAAAAATTCGAGAAAATGAGTAATTTTTTCGGCCATCACCGTGTTCTTCCCCTTAAGAGGAATCCCCATAGTTGCCCGTCCTTACAGGTCGGTGTAAAGAGGAAAGCGCACGAATATCGTAGCGTCATAAAAGCCAATTCTAGTTACTACTCAGTTGAAGCGTTCTTTTAACTCTTAAAATACGTGCTAATACATTTTTTTTGATAAAATTTTTAGAATATTCCGGTAGATAAATAGTAAATGTATCCTTGCCTAGTTTTGAATTTTTAAATTTGTCATATCAATATAAACTATGGACATTTGAAAATACCTTATATATACCCTAGATGTGCACTTCCTATTTTTGAAAAGAATTTTCGAACCGGAAGTGCATGTTTACTCTATGCATTTTTTATTCTATCTTCAATATCACTAGAACGGCTACACTTACGGCATAAATAACTTAGTTCATAATGAAAGATATTAATATTTCGCACAAGTTTTGTTTGAAAAGTTTCTTCATTAAATGTACCAGTTACGAGAAAACTGCTACGAAAAACATAACTATCTTGTTTATGTTGCCATGGATTCGCATGTAGCTTAAGAAGCCCGTCTTCGCCCGAAAGAAGTCTTGTTTCGTATTTATGCAACCCGTACTGCATACGGGACGTGTGAAGGGCTAGGGGAAGCACTAAGCATATGGTGGGGCCACAGGTTATATCTATGGCTGGGGCGTTGTTTCAATGTACCGTGTTACGCGCACTATTTTTACACAATATTAATAGTAACAATAGAAAAATTCTTTTTATAATGTAACTAACAACGTTTTATTATATTTGATGTCAAAAAGTTGAGAAAGTAGTTTAATATTTGAAGAACTTTAAAAAAGAATAATACATTTTGAAAGAAGCAGTGCTCAACATTTAAACAAATTTATAATAAATAACCAGTTTTCCAAAAATTATCATCTTTTTCTGTTTCCTCTATTGAAATTCCTTTCGGAGTCCATACTACAAACATACACTTTTTACTTTCTTTTACAGAGTAATAAGTAAGTATTGTAATCATGAAAAATTTCGAACTCGAGATTTCAACGGATATACATGTTTTGACCTTTCCTGAATCGAATGTGACTATTTTCGGCATGACGTCTGTGTGTGTGTGTGTCTGTGAACGCTCTAGGGCCAAAACTGTCGAACGAAAAATTATGAAACTTCAAACTTAAGACTTGTATATACCCTAGATGTGCACCTCCTATTTTTGAAAAGAATATTCAAACCGGTAGTTCATGTTTACTCTATACATTCTTACTTATTTCAAAATTATGTTTTCATTATATGCAACATTGTTACTATAAAGTGGAGTGGTTACAGAAATCTGATTCTAAAATTTGAAATTCTAGTTACAAATTTCAATATTAAATAACTATTGAAGTTGAGTGTTATTTAGTAAATTGAAATTGGTTATAGTAATTAAATGGGTACTAAATTAAGATGTATATGTCATTTTCTCCACATGCCTATTTTTTTTAGATTTTTTTGATATAATAAAAAAAAAAGAAAATGTTTAGTGCATATTTTAAAATTCAAATTTTTAATTATTTATTACAGTCTTTGAGTTCTCAATATACATAATCTTGCAGACATAAAATATCTTACATAGAATTTGTTGTAGAAATTTTGGATGTTCTAATTGCTTTTATAAGGGTAGTTTTGTTGTTGGGACCCTATAACTCGGGAAGTATAGGGGGGATTAAATTTAAACTGCGAGAGGATTCAAATAGGATGCCAAATAATATGTGTAGCAAATTTGCTGTGAATCGCTCCAGTACCTTCAGAGGAGTAGAGAGTATAAATTTGGTCTTACGAGCGACGACTAACATCCAAGTATATTAGTATTTTTTTGGTTTCAGGGCGACGAGAGAATCTCTTTTTGTTAAAGACATTTTTTATCCGAAAATGCTATAGGCAAATCGAACATTCCTAAATTGAGAGTTGCCTGTAAATACTTTATTATTGTCCTTTATTTCTTTATAATCCTAATAAACATTTTATTTTTGTTATTGTAGATTACGAGTAGAGAAAGCTGGTGGTGCTTGGTGTCCGAAACAACAAGTTGAACGAGGAGTTCGCGAATATTTACAAATAGATCTTAATGCAGTTCACATGGTAACCGGGGTTCAAACTCAAGGTCGATTTGATCACGGACGCGGACAAGAATACGCCGAGGAATACACACTTGAGTATTGGCGACCCGGTCTTGAGAAATGGATACAATATAACCGGTGGGATGGAAAACAGGTGAGGATACAATATTTTTGTCGAGATAATTGAATTACTATAGATAAATATATAATCGACATTAAATACTAAAATATCAACTCTCTAAAAAAAACCATTCATTCAGACACAACATATAAGATATGAAAATTTTCCAATTGATACCGTTTATAATTAAGATGTGAAGTTTACTTCCAACCTATAGTGAAGATTATTTGCTTGACTGTAAGGTATTCTGGCGGCACGTTCTATACTAATTTTGATAGTTGCATAAATAAAATTTACATCTATATTATTTTGTTTAAATTTGAATTGTGATATCTTTTATGAATTACTATGATTTCAATATTACAGGTATTATGTGTATAGAATACATGTAAATTTTACTTTCTTATACGCAGATAAGTAAGTTTAGTAATAATAATATACTTCAAACTCGAGATTTCATCGGATATACACGCTTTGATCTTCCTTGAATCGAATGTGACAAACAAAATCATTAAATGGACAACCTTAACCAGTACTATGTATATTTATCTACGAAATTACGTTGTTAAGTCATTTTCTTAAATTACTACACTAAATATTCAATTATAAACCAGCATATATATTGCTCGGTTAGTTATTACATTCAATACGTTTTATATATAAATTACCAGGAATGAAAATGTGTTTGATTGATTTGACGTCAATGGGACAAATCAACCATATACCAGGCAAGTGTGCGGGTGGAACAAACAGAATGTGTTGCACCAACATTTGTGATATACAGCGTTGCCAATACCGATTTATCATAAATAGAAATCTGTGAAAACCGATTTCATTAATTTGCCTACCAATATGTGTTTTATTAGACTGATCTTTGAAACACCATCTACCAACTTATCACTGGCATGGCAAATTATACAATTTTTAGATGACCATAAATGAAGGCATGTTCACGATATACTTATAACGGTATGCTCACTGGAAAACTCAAATACATTCACGGCGCACATGACGTCACACTCGATGCAACACATCGCCAACACACTTGTGTACACAGTGTTTTATTGTATTTCGCTTCGGATTTACCCAAAAATAAACGTCATTTATCAACAATGCCAGGTTGTGCAATTGTTCATTGCAAAAATTACAATAGACGCACTAAAAATAAGGAAATTAAATATTTTACATTTCCAAAAAATGAGGAATTTAAAAAGAAATGGATACATGCATGCCGACGAAATGACAACATTAATTTGAAAAATGGTAAGGAAGAAATAAGCTTATTTGGATGAGGTATAACTCATTATTTAAGTGAACCATGACCCATTTCACTATCTTCAGAGGTACACGCATATTAATAATACATTGTTATAAACAATTGCAACTATCTTTAGAGGTACAAACATATTAATATAACATTGTTATAATCAATTGTAATTGTCTCTAGAGGTACAAACTTATTAATATTGTATTGTTATAATCAATTGCAACACTGAATTTGATATATATATATATATATATATATATATATATATATATATATATATATATATATATATATATATATATATAAATAAATATATATATATATATTTCGATATATATTCTAACAGGAATGTAATATAATATTCACATTTAGACTCCCTGAAGAGCTGTTAAACACGAAATATTACATGAATAAATAATACAGTAATAGACATTTTTATATTTAATTTTCGTCGTTACATAGCATCCAATATAAATTATATTTGTTGATTTACATTCAGAATTTATTTATACTTATATTTGAAGCGTTTTTGTCCATAATAATTAACCATATTACCATACTATCAAATGGCGATTTAAAATCAGAACATTGACGAATTCAAACCGAAAATGAATGTTTATTCTATGTATTTCATGTTCTATCTCCAATAGTTATGTTCATAATGAAAGATATTAATATTTCGCACAACTATTTGTTAGACAAGTTTCTTCAAAAAATGTACCAGTTACGAGAAAACTGCTACGGACATCGTATTAAATATGCCTGAAAGAAAATTGGCAGATAAACCTAATAGAAGTAATTTGTCATTTTGCACGTATACAATACAAATAGATCGACTGAAAACGTGTTTGTAATGGTTATTGCCGATAAATATTGAAATATATTTTGAAAAACAGTACGCATTAAAAATTATAATACTAAAATATTGTCTTGTTGCAACAAAATATATGATTAAATATATATACCATAGTTAAAGTTTTATAATAAAATATACCATCTTTATCATTGAAAAATAATAAATATCATTATAACAATCCCGTTAGTGATAAAAATATCGAAATGTACATGCAATCTAGTATTACTTCGAGTTTCTGCTTCGAATGTGACGTCAGAATAGTGCGACAAGGATTGAGCTAGTATGCGCGTGAGCATACCGGTGTAAGTGTATCGTGGGCATGTTCTATAAAGTTATGATTGAGAATGAAGATTCAATTTTGAATTTAGAAAACATAAATGTCAAACATAGACAAGAAAACCACATATTTTTGTTAAGGGGGAACAACACGGTGACGGCCGAAAAATATGCTAATTTTCTCGAATTTTTTTCTCTGAACTTAGAAATAGTATATTGATGGGGTTTGCTGCATTAAATAAGGTATATACGAGTATCAAAGTTCTTTCAGATCTCCAGAGGCAGTTCAAAGAAGAGGTATCGTCATGGTTATGGATGTAGCGCAGGTTGTAATCATCTGATACAAAATTTTCTTTTTTTATCTTAATCTATATAGATGTAATTTCAGTTGTACGTAGAAATTTGTAAAAAAAAATTTTTTTCGCGAAATAGTGGACATTTGAAAAAAATCCTATTTTTTACCCCACTTTTTTGTCCGAAAAGGATACTAAATATCAAAATTTTAAAAAAATCCTACGTACAACTGAAGCCAATTTTAAAAACTTCAAGTTAAATTAAAAGAAAAAAATATCCGATGTAAATTGAAACGTGGACGTCCAGCCCCATAACAAAAAACAGGTTTTCGAGAGAAACACGTTTAAAGCACCGCAGCGTTTGGTATATATATATATATATATATATATATATATATATATATATATATATATATATATATATATATATATATATATATATATATATATATATATATATATATATATATATATATATATATATATATATATATATATATATATATATATATATATATATATATATATATATATATATATATATATATATATATATATATATATATATATATATATATATATATATATATATATATATATATATATATATATATATATATATATATATATATATATATATATATATATATATATATATATATATATATATATATATATATATATATATATATATATATATATATATATATATATATATATATATATATATATATATATATATATATATATATATATATATATATATATATATATATATATATATATATATATATATATATATATATATATATATATATATATATATATATATATATATATATATATATATATATATATATATATATATATATATATATATATATATATATATATATATATATATATATATATATATATATATATATATATATATATATATATATATATATATATATATATATATATATATATATATATATATATATATATATATATATATATATATATATATATATATATATATATATATATATATATATATATATATATATATATATATATATATATATATATATATATATATATATATATATATATATATATATATATATATATATATATATATATATATATATATATATATATATATATATATATATATATATATATATATATATATATATATATATATGTAGATAAATCAATGGCAATAGATTCGCATCCGTAAACGTTTGCAGAATTACATGATATTCTTTTCGCAAAAAGTTTACTTAACAAATTTGCTAATTAGATATATGCTTCACTTGTACGTTTTTATGATTGAAAATGTTTTCTTATTACTTTTTTTGAAGTAAGCATTGGACAAAAACTATTCATTCCATAAACTTTTTACATTAAATCGTTAACTGGTTCGTGTTCCATATTTATATAAATAACCCTGAGTTTATATTATTTTTGTATTATCTATTTCACATAAAAAGCAAGGCTATAGCTTTATTGGAATTCATTGTCATTAAAATAAAATTCCACATCAATTTCGTATTATATGTTCCAGCCCAAAAAACATGAACAACAGACAATCTGTGTATTGATTCTCGATTTTCGTAATATCGCATGCTCACACAGTGTATTTTGTGACTGTTGAAATAAAATTTCAACGCAACTAAACAGTCATCAGCCATCCGTCAAATGGTGTAGCAGAGGGCTCGAGTACAAAAAGTATAAATCACATGCCATCATCATGCGAAATCTGTTATTTATAGAATCGCTATGAACAGGGTGTTTACGAAAAAAGTCATATAAAATTATGATGCTGGTTGAATGAGTCTAAATATTATCTCGCTACTGGAATTGTCATGTACATTTCACCTATTATCAAAACATATTTTGCCGCACGTAATATCTTACAATGTTTAATATTATATATATAGGCAAAGAATCCTTAAACATTTCTCTGGGTGATTTTTTTCAGTTTAAATTGTAATGTACTTAGTTAATTCGAAGGTGAGAATTAATTAAATTGCACATCTAGTATCCGGTGCAGAACACTTTTATAAAGGGTGCTATTAAAAGAAAATTGAAGTGGCCTGCACTCGACTTTCTCATTTGTAATTTTCACTATATATATATACAAATATATATACATATATATATATATATATATATATATATATATATATATATATATATATATATATATATATATATATATATGTATATATATATATATATATATATATATATATATATATATATATATATATATATATAGTGAAAATTACAAATGAGAAAGTCGAGTGCAGGCCACTTCAATTTTCTTTTAATAGCAACCTTTATAAAAGGGTGCTATTATATATTTTATATTTATATAAAATGGAGGAGTTATTAGTTGCAAATATTTTACAATTTTGGGATATTTTGTATGGAAAAAGATACATTGTCAATATATATTATCTAGTCATATTTATTTAGAAATAAAAGTTGCATTTTACATTGATGCAGTCAGCTTATCATTTTCAAGACATTAATATATGTCTGGGAAATGCCCCGATCAGTCTGGGCCTCTAATTTAACAGGGGCCCTGTGCTGTAGCACAATTATCTAATAGGTTAAGATGGCCCTGTACATATTTAGTTTTTACTTACATTTTAATGCAGAATGTGAGGATATTGCTTGATAAGCAACCTCATTAGTTTACCTTACATATTTATGTGAACATTGGCCAACTTTAGTTACTAATAATATTAATTTAACTAATCAAACTTAAAATTTGCCAGCCCAACATATTTCCCTCATTTTTATTCTAATAATATTCATTAATTTATTTATATCATGCACTATTTGCTCAGGAGAAGTTCCTGAAATTGTAGTTCATTTAAAATATAAAGTTCCGAGACGTAATTTTCTTCGTCTTTACATATACAGTGTATTCAATAGGGGTGATATTTTTTATTTTTGCACGCAGGCGGCTGCAACCCTCGCGGTGGCTCTGGTAGCAAGTAACAATAGAACCTTAAATTACATTATTCTGCACAAGTAACCTACATATCAACAAATTAGTTAATTGAAGCGCCAAATATATTTTTTAAGCGTTGCCTCATTATTTTTACAAATGTTTATTGATGATGTGAATCGCAGAATCAACTGTATCTAACTAACAAAATACGAACATGATAATTGTCAAAGATATACTTTTAAACGTTTCAAATACTACGTATATATAACAACGATAATAGCATCAAAGGAAAGCTAAAATGAACAAGTTAAACAATGTTCATTGCGTTTACTAAATTAAATTATTCCTTTAGAATTACAATCAAAGGTAATTTACAAAATTGACAGTAATATCTATATAACCTGTGATAGTACAAACAAAACATTATCTGAAAACCAAATTATATAAAAACAAAAAACTCGGATACAGCCAGAAACAAAACACATATAATGCGATGTAGAAGCACATTTTACTAACAACAATCTACACTTAATGTTAATTTGAAATACTAGCTATCAAAACTAACTAATATTCTATAGAGATATTCTGAAATGTCATTTATCTAATTCAGTCCATTTTATTTTTTTGTCGAAATATTGACAGGCACAGATGATCCGATTAATTAAGAGGAATCCCCATACACGCTGCAAACATAGCAAAACATAGCTAAACAAGGTTTCGTCGAACCCTTAAATCTCCTTTATTACAACATTAAAATGAATGAAATTTTTATTTGTCAAATAGCCAATACTTCGTTCTATGCTTCTCTAGTTTTCGATTTTCAATTTTTTGCTGAGATTTTTTTTTTATATTGTTCTATATTTACTCTATTTTCAAATGTCCATAGTTTTTATTGAGATGAAAAATTTAAAAATTCAAATCTTGACAACATTGACTAATTTTCTACCGGAATATTCTAAAAGTTTTACTCAAAATAATGTATTAGCAAGTATTTTAAGGGTCAAACGAACGCTTCAACTGCGTAGTAAATAACATTGGCTCTTATGGCGCTACGATGTTCGTGCGCTTCCCCCTTTACACCGACCTGTAAGGACGGCCAACCATGGGGATTCCTCTTAAACTACATTCAAATCCATGACAACGTAAACAAGATACTTATAATTTTTAGTAGCAATTTTCTCGTAACTGGTACATTTATTGAAGAAACTTTTCAAACAATATTTCCCTTCCAAAAACAAGAATCGAATCACCGACCGATATTGCTATTTTTCCATTTTTCTAAAATCTGCGGATACTCCCGCTTTCACACGCGGTCAAAACAAAACTACGAGTCCGATTCGGCTGAAATTTTAACAGTAGCCGTCTAAGATAATGTACTACACAATAGGTTATGTCTCTTGCGACAGTGGAGCCATAGGCCGGTGAGGCTAAGTACATGTCGGACAGCCTCGTACATACTATCTTGGACAAAGGAAGAATTGTATTGTAACATTTTCGAACGGAAGTACACATTTTAACAATCCGCATATCGTCTCTTTAATTATGTGTGTGTGTGTGTGTATATATGTGTGTTTATGCGAGTGTGTGTATGTTTGTGTGTGTGTATGTTTGTGTGTGTATGTCTATGTGTGTGTGTGTGTGGGAGTGTGTGTGTTAGTGTGTGTGTGTGAACTCTTGAGCCAAAATTCTTCAAGTTATGAAACTTTAAACTTATTATTTGTCCGGATGTGCATCTCTCATTTCTGAATAAATCTTAACCGCAGGTAACAGTTTAATCCTGGTACTTTTTCAATATCCCAGAAACGGCATGAGTTAGACAAAAAATGAATCCGATAAATATATTAATATATCTAGCAACTTTTTCGAACAGTGTACTATTAACTGAAAAATCGCTTTTAAAAACCAGCATATTTACGTTTAGAGTTGCCACATTTGTTGAATTTGTTTCTCACCAATCTAGCATGAATTTTAAACTAAATATAGTAGTATGTTATTACAGGTACGTTCCATTCTGTAACCAATGTAACCGGTTTTCTTGGTCATGATCATGTTATCCACAATTTTATCTTGGTCATTTTGGTCATGATAGAGAAGTAGTACCAAATTTTAGTGTTTGTTTTGTAGGTTTTGACGTTTCTACATTTCTCTCACCATTTTTTTTACCCCTTAATAGCCATTTTCCATAATAACAACCATGGTATCCCATGACCATCATGTAACCAGAAAATTTTTACCAGTTACGTGATCGCAATTACGGATTGATTCAGAATGTACAAATAAGTCGAATGAAGACCACTCCAACTTTCTTCTTGTAATATCAATTTATTTATATTACAAGAAAAAGAAAATTAAAATTACTGTACATTTGAGAAAATGTTTGAGCGATCACTGGGTTGAAATACTTTTAGCGGAGATTTCATTGGTGATACCCTTTTGAAAACAAACTGTATGTTATGAAAAGTTAGCATGAGCATATTCGCATATTGTAATATTTTCGCTGGCAGATATTAAAATTTGAAACTGACTAAATTAAAACGCGCGGATACGATTTATGCTAATTTAATTTATTATCGTGTTTTGTGTATACGCTGTTATGAATATTGTACACCACTATTCATCCGTAGATTTAGTTTCTGCATATGCCATATGCGGCAGTCGGTGTATGTCATTTCACGTGCGAACGAACGTCAAAGGTTTTTGGAGACCTAGCCTAGCCTGGCCTGGCTAGCGGCAAAAGGAAAGTCACTCACTCGGTTGGTCCCGCTTCTAAATAACAATGAATTATGTGCATACTTTAATTAAACGAAACGAATGAATTTTCGTGAAAAACAAACCCTTATAAGGGTAGTACGTACATATAGCTTTTGATCGTATACTTTAAAATCGTCAAAAATTAATTATTTTAATAATAAATAAATTTTAACCAGTTTTTAATATTAAAAGATAAAACTACCCCTATTTTTAAATTTTAACATTTAAACAAAAATTTATAGAAAACAAAGGTCGTGTGTCTGTAGCATTCTCAGATCAAAAAATATTTTAACAAAAAGTGGTTGTCTTGTCGCCCTGATTCCAAAAATATATATAACTCATATACTTGGATGTTAGTCGTCACTCGCTCGTAAGATCAAATTTTGTGCCTTCTACTCCTCTGAAGGTTTCGAAGTGATTCACACCAAATATGGTACACATATTATTTGGCATCCCATTTGAATCCGCTCGCATACTTCCCGAGTTATAGGGCCCCAAAATTTGGAGCCCCCCTTAATTCTGCCCTTATAAAAATAATTAAAACACTAAGATATTTCATGTCTAGATTCTTTTTTCATATTATTAACACAATTCCCGAAAAAAAAAATTAAATATTTTAATTTTGAAATTCTTATCAAATTAATCTACAAAATAATTGTAAGACTTTTTATATCTATAACAATTTTTCAAATTGTTAACCAAATGGCCATAATAATTAAAAACCACTGCTTGCATCGCATTGTACGTACCGAATGTTGTTATTCATAAAGCACGAACGTTTTAAAATGTTACACTGCAATATAAATATTTGTAGTGATTGTATAAGAAAGTTCAGTGAAGGCCTCTCCAATTTTTTTGTTTATCGGTTTGCATTTCTATACATAATGCACTAATTATTATTATACCTGTTATCAATATAAACAGTGCGTCGAATGAATTTGGTGTGAAGTAACAAACACATTTATATTGTTAATAACTTTTTATTTTCACACCAAATTTATTACACATATTATTTGGCATCCCATTTGAATTCGTTCGCAGTTTAAATCCAATCGCCCGTATACATCCTGAGTTATAGGGCCCCAAAATTTGGAGCCCCCCCCCCCCCCCTTAATACTGCCCTTAGACTATTTTATTTCTAAAAAATTGCATATTGATAACCCAAATGCCGTAAAAAATTATGATGCAGAATTTTAAAATATGCACTAAAATGTTTTCTTTTTATATCAAAATAATATACAAAGAATTGTAAGACTTTTTATTTCCATAACATTTTTTGAAATTGTTAACCACAAGGCCATAATAATTAAAAACAATTATTCTTTAATCTAAAAAGTTCGCTGCTCGCATTGAATATATTATTTATAAGGCGAGCTTGACGCTTAGTTGCGTTATAATTTAGCTTGTTTTCATGCTTTCCCGGTTCATCTCTCTTTCATTCTCTTTATATTCTTCATTCAAATGTCCTACTGTTCATCTCTCTTTTGTTTTGTATTCTGATACTATTCATTTCTTTGCCATGTAAATTTTCTGCATTTCTTCTTTTTGTTTTAAGATATTTTTTTTACCCATTCTAAAATAAATCATATTGAATAATAGCCGATTCATAAACATATATCTTTCGAGATTTAACGAAATTTCTCGGGCATTGATGTACGGAATATGTTTTCGTTCCATTAATCAAATTTTATTACCACGAAATTTCGGAATCCGCACCGAATGCCCAATCGGCTTTATACTACCCGATCATTGTACCTAAACGTAAAATGTTCGTCTCGTCGCCGCATACATTCCGAATGGTTCCGAAGTTCGTTTGACGAAATTGTCAAATAACGAAAGGATAGGCGACGAGACGAACATTTTTCGTTTAGGTACAATGATCGGGTAGTCTAAAGCCGATTGGGCATTCGGTGCGGATCCCGAAATTTCAATTTTGTCAACGATCTATACCAAGAATCAATAAAAATTTCAAACTACTTGATACTAATTTTATCGATTAGCAAATCATTATTTCATAGCATTGAACTATCCATAAATATGTAAGTTCGTTATGGAAATACGGGATATACATAAAGATACAATTACTTATAAGGTTTTTAGCTCGCCGTACGTAGTACCGAAGAGGCTAAAGCATTCGGTCGTGTGTCTGTAGAATTCTCGGATCAAAAAATTTCATTAAGAAAAAGTGTTCGTCTCGTCGCCCTGAATCCAAAAATGTATATAACTTATATACTTGGATGTTAGTCGTCGCTTGCTCGGTCGCTCGTAAGACCAAATTTGTGCCCTCTACTCCTCTGAAGGTACCGGAGCGATTCACTCCAAATTTGGTACACATATTATTTGGCATCCCATTTGAATCCGCTCGCAGTTTAAATCCAATCGCCCGTATACTTCCCGAGTTATAGGGCCCCAAAATTTGGAGCCCCCCTTAATACTGCCCTTATAAAAATAATTGAAACACTTAAAAATTCTACTACAAATTCTAAGATATTTTTTGTCTACAAGATTTTTTCATTTTGTTAACCCAAAGCCCGAAAAAAATTATTAAATATTATAATTTTGAATTTTAAAATATGCACTATTTTTTTTTAACAATATAATCTAAATTTGGTACACTTATTATTTGGCATCCCATTTGAATCCGCTCGCAGTATAAATCCAATCGCCCGTATACTTCCCGAGTTATAGGGCCCCAAAATTTAGAGCCCCCCTTAATACTGCCCTTATAAAAATAATTAATACACTTAAAAATTCTAAGATATTTTTTGTCTACAAGAGTTTTTCATTTTGTTAACCCAAAGCCCGAAAAAAAATATTAAATATTATAATTTTGAATTTTAAAATATGCACTATTTTTTTTTTTAACAATATAATCTAAATTTGGTACACTTATTATTTGGCATCCCATTTGAATCCGCTCGCAGTATAAATCCAATCGCCCGTATACTTCCCGAGTTATAGGGCCCCAAAATTTAGAGCCCCCCTTAATACTGCCCTTATAAAAATAATTAATACACTTAAATATTCTAAGATATTTTTTGTCTACAAGATTTTTTCATTTTGTTAACCCAAAGCCCGAAAAAAATTATTAAATATTATAATTTTGAATTTTAAAATATGAACTAAAAATATTTTTTTTTTTATCAATATAATCTAAAATTAAATGTAAGACTTTTTTTACCTATAACATATTTTCAAATTGTTAACGAAAAGGCCATAATAATTAAAAACCACTGCTCGCAACGCATATTTTACCTAAGGGCAAGCTCTGCGCGTTGGTGCGTTCTACGCGTACCAAATCTTGTTTTTTTTTTTATATTAACTGAAAAAAATTACCAGTCACAGATAACTGGTTTAAAAAAATAATTAAATAGCAAATGTTGAGAGAATGAACTATTCTTTTTAGGAGAAAACTTAGAAATAAAAATTGTTGAAAATTAGAATATCTTGAGTTTTAATATCTATCAGTACCCGCTGGCACCGCCACTGCCCAAATAGTACCTCCTCTTTAATTTTTGTTTACCAATTTTTTGTTTTCGTAATACCAGCAGTTTATAAATATGTTTTTGTGGCGATTTTGCAATAAGCAATTTAAATAATTCTTACGCATGTTGTTCTCGCTCGTATTGTCCCAATGGTTTTATAATGAAGATTTTATATTCAAATTAACAAGAAAAAAAATCTAAACAATTAAATAGCACTTTACTCGTATCTAAAAAAATCAGAGCATTTTTACTTTCTTATACGATATGTAAGTATTGTGATCACAAAAATTAGTGGCCTCGAAATTTTAATGGAAATATCCGTATTCAGGATTTCTGAATCCATTTTGACTATTTTCTCAATCACATTTGTATGTATGTGTCTGTCTGTGTTTGTGTGTGGGAACGCTCTACATACTGTTGAACATAAAAATATGGTGTTTTGGACTTTAGATTGGTATATCTCGGCAAAAATAAAATGGATATTTCAACCAGATGAACTTGTTTATTCATGCAATTTATTAAGTATCTCGAAAACAACATGAGTTAGAGATAATGTGACTCTTTTAAATGTTAATGATTAAAATTTCTAGCAACTTTTATTTGAAATGCAATACGTTCAATTTGCTGAAAAGTCGCCTTTGAAAATAGCCAAGTTACTTGTACGTTTTCCTGATTACCACACAATTGTATTGATATTATTTCATAGCAATGGTAGAATTAATTTAAACAAACTTAGGTACAACGCACCTATGCATCTAGCTCGCCTTATGAGTAATATATGCGATGCGAGCAGTGGTTTTTAATTATTAACAATTTTAAAAAATGTTATAGATATAAGAAGTCATAGAATTTTTCGAAGATTACTTTTATAAAGAAAAAAAATTTTAGACCATATTATTTAATTTTTAATATTTTATTACGGTTTTTGGGTAAACATAAACAAAAAATCTTGCAGACATTAAATATCTTTTTTTTTATTATTTTTATAATGGCAGTATTAAGGGGGGTTTCAAATTTTGGTGCCCTATGACTAGGGCAGTATACGGGCGGTTGGTATATATATATATATATATATATATATATATATATATATATATATATATATATATATATATATATATGTATATATATATATATATATATATATATATATATATATATATATATATATATATATATATATATATATATATATATATATATATATATATCCCGATAGTAGTTAAACGAGTAAAGAGAAAATGATTATTCAAATATTGTACATTCTTTTATAAACGTAATTTGTTAAAATTTTCCGGCTAGCTCATTAGGTATGAGTAGTGATATGAGTCGGGTAAATACCCAATGGGTAGGTAAATAAAATTTGGGTATTTACCCGGTATTTACCCGAGGTATATTTGGGTATTTACCCGAGGTCTACCTAGCCAAAAAAAATTTTGATTACAATGTAACTACAAATAAGTAAAACTTCTACGAAACGTGTCTTAACAAGTTCATAGCCGTTAGTGAGCTCTTGAACATGCAATTGCAGGTCGTATCTGCGTGAATGATCGGCAGTTACTAACATAACATAAAATACATGTTTCGAATAATTTATTTTTTATTTTTGTGAAGTTCCTATTGTTTTTATTTTATTTAATAATGAAAATATTTAATACTTTTACGTGACTTTAAATATTTTTCAATGAAATATAATACCCATATTTTTACTATTTTTAATCAATAAATACTTATGGGTAAATAAATGGGTATTTACCCTAGGTATTTACCCTGGGTATTTACCTTGAAAAATAAATACCCGGGTATTTTACATCACTAGGTATGAGCATCTCAACATGATACACACGCCCAGGGTTGCTTTGGAGAAATAGAGTTGAGAGAGACCGTCGAAATTAGCATTGGACTTCACATGCCTTATTTACTATGAATACCAGGATTTTAATATTATTTTAAAACAACATATTAACCATTTATAGTTTCAACGATAAAAGTTTCACGTAAGGCTTTGTGTAGTATCCCTATATTACAGTTACGTGGTTACCAAAGTTATTACTATAATTCATATATTTCCAAAGTGTTGTTTTGCGAAATGGATATATAGAACGCAATACAAAATTTTAACAAATTGTCCAGTTTACTTCGTATATATATATATATATATATATATATATATATATATATATATATATATATATATATATATATATATATATATATATATATATATATATATATATGTATATACTGGGAATAATATTCCAACTTCTGTAATTGTAACGACTGTAGAATGAACTTTTCTTTACTGATTACAATAAAATTGGTGGAGAACTGTCCTTGGCGCTATCTTATTTGAAATCATATATATAGATATATATTTATATATATATATAAATTTCAGTGCATATTTCAAAATACAAAATTATAATAATTAATAAATTTTTTTGGGCTTTGGGTTAACAATAAGAAAGAAAAAAATGTAGATATATAAATATCTTAGAATTTTTAATAGAATTTTCGAGTGTTTATATTGTTTATATAATGGCAGTATTAGGGGGGGCTCCAAATTTTGGGGCCCTATAACTCGGGAAGTATATGGGCGATTGGATATAAACTGCGAGTTTCAAATGGGATACCAAATAATATGTGTACCAAATTTGGTGTGAATCGCTCCGGTATCTTCAGAGGAGTAGTAGAGTAGTAAAAATCGGTTGTGGCCAATACAGAATATTCTTTTATATTTTAGTAGTAAGCTTATTTTCTTTAGATACGATATAAAAGTATAAAATTTTAAATTTGAAGAAATTGATACACGGAATGTGTGTGTGTGAACGCCCTACAGCCTATATCGTTCAACGTAAAAGTATAATGCTTTGTATTAAGATTTGTGTATCTCAGAATAGAAAACGTCCTATTTTGGAAATGATATTTCAACCGGAAGTGCTTGTTTACTCGTGTCATTTTTTAACTATTTTGGCAACGATTGCATTTACAGAAAAACATATAGATATAAAAACTCAAGATATTCCAATTTTAAACAACTTTTATTTCAAAGTTTTCTCCTAAAGAGAATAGTACATTCTGTAAGAAAAAAAATGTAAATTAATTAATTATTTGTTTTTAATCAGTCTGTGACTAATTGTCAAAAAAAGTAAGAATGAAATTTTGTGATGCTAAATTTGAATTATGGAACGAAATCACATTCCGCATATCAATGCTCGAGAAATATCGTTAAATCTCGAAATATATATGTTTATGGAAAAAAATGTATTCAATATGATTTATTTTAGAATGGCTAAAAAGAAATTTCAAAACAAAAACATAAATATGCAGAAAACATGCATGGCAAAGAAAAGATAAGTGCCAGAATACAAAATAAAAGAAAGAGATGAACAGGGAGAGTAAGAAAATTAGACGTTTGAATGACGAATATATGGAGAATGAAGAGAGATTAACCGAAAAAGCAAGAAAACCTAAAAGAAAGTTCTGTGTTGGCCCCAACCGATTTTTATTTTTATTATACCGGGTAAAAATGAAAATACTAATGGCTGCGGAGCAAAACTAATAGTACCATTGGATTCAACGGACCAAATTTATCAGCAGCATAATCATGTTGAAGTTAATTTACATGGTATGTTTATGAAAATTGTAATTTTTTTACCCTGACTTGTATTATTTTGATAATATTAGGGAAAATATAAGTCGCAGTCTTGGAGCCTTCTTAATCTTCATCAGCGACTCAAAAAATACTTTATAAGACTTTAACTCCTAAATTCAAGAAATTGCAGTTCTCGCAGGCTTGCGCCTCAGGAAGCATGGCACTCCATGGACTCCATTTATAGATGTAATGAAAAGAGCTCAAGTGACCAAAGAATTTTTTTTTTTTTTTTCTGCGTCACCCAAATATATATACTCGTACATATAACATATATATGCATTCGCTTTATTTGCGTTCGATGCATTAGTATTCGATGCATTCGTATTCGACACGCCAATTACCGATAAGATTGTTTATATTAACTATAGATTTGGCGATAGCGAAACAAGCGCGTTTCTTGAGTAAATCATCTATATTGAGCTGTAATTTAAGCTATTAATGATATGTGCATACTGCGGTCTACTATAGCATAATAATAATATACACGTATAATGTATGCAAGTTTGGCAGTATTACAAATCCATTGTTATTAAAATCAAACAATCATTTCTATCAGTATATACTGATAAAATTTATATTTTCCAAACATTATATTGTTAGTTCGCCGTACGAAGTACCGAAGAAGCTAAAGCAATCGGATCAAAAAATGTCCTTAACAATAGATGTTTGTTTCGACGCGTTGCCCTGAATCCAAAGAAACTTATATCATTAATATAATAACCCAGAAATGTTTGTATGTGAGTGTGTATGTGTAGAACGCTTTTTTTTGTAAAAATGCAGATTGGAATAGACGGGGATCGAACTCACGACCTCCAGGGTGAAAGGCATGACACTTAGCCACTGCACCATGGCGACTGTTAATAATGTTATAAAAAATAATCAATTAGTTTATACTGAAATAAAACAATCACTACGATTCTGAAGTTCAGTCTGCTTTGAAATAGACAAAAACGAATCAAACGTCAGAATAAAATGTCAAAAAAGTTTTTGTGATAAATCTTCAATTCAAAGTTTAATCTTAAGTTTAAGGGGAGTAGCATGTTATAATTTCAATTTTTAAGTATATAATATGAAATAAGTGTATATTATTGCCTAATTAGCATATATTTTTAGCAAATACGTGTTTCTGTACATTTATTTTAATTCATAGTTAATATTTTTCACTTCAAAATGGCCAAGAAGCAGTGATTTTTGAAAATATGAGTTGCGGTAAGATTTTATAGTTCGTCAAATTATAATAACTGCAAGTAAGTAAATTTATAATTCTGATTATTAGAGAAATAAAATCTTGAAGAGATAATTCAAACATATTTAGAAACATGTTTGGTTGGCAATTTTATTCTTTTATTTTTGATGGCACAATCCATTGTATTTTAGCATATAACTAATTATCATTACTTTTAAAACTGCCGTTGTGACACTGCATCAGATTAATACTGCAAAATTCAGAATCTAGCCTGATTATT
This sequence comes from Leistus spinibarbis, assembly GCA_933228885.1. Taxonomy (NCBI): domain Eukaryota; kingdom Metazoa; phylum Arthropoda; class Insecta; order Coleoptera; family Carabidae; genus Leistus; species Leistus spinibarbis. The sequence goes on from OW121799.1 coordinate 1,668,428, forward strand.
TAATTCAAAAACAATAATGAATCAAATGTCAAATCATTAAAAATGTTGTGTAAAAAGGATTTGTAATACATATTATTTGAATAATCGATTCAAATAATAAACAGCAATCGTAAGTAAATTTATAATCCTGTTTTTTATATACAATCATAGAAACTGTCTAAATGATACAACACATATGCACCATGCAAGATTAAAATCAAAGTTATACAAAATTTTGTTTGAATTTATCGGATGTTACACAGTGCATGATAAGCGATCGATTAGTTAATCTCAGCATAGTGATCTAAGAACAAAATAGCGTTCAAAGAAAGAACTCGATTATTTCTTTATTATTATTTGCGATGTGGAAATTTGTATTACTATTATAGTCAAACGATACAAAATGAAGAAAAACCGTGTTATTATTATTAAATTACATGAAAATTCGGCATCAGTCAAAACTGACCTATGTTCTGTATACCATATGGGCACATGGTGCCCACGGGTGACCCTAGTACTTGTATGTTAGTCGTCGCTCGCTCGTAAGATCAAATTATTGCCCTCTACTCCTCTGAAGATACAGGAGCGATTCACACCAAATTTATAACATATATTATTTGGCATCCCATTTATATATATATATATATATATATATATATATATATATATATATATATATATATATATATATATATATATATATATATATATAGATATAGATATAGATAGTGATAATTACGTAAAAGTAAGTCGAGTGAAGCCCACCCAGATTTTTTTTTATCAAAATAATTTACAAAAAATTGTAAAACATATATAATTATAACATATTTTCAAATTGTTAACCAAAAGGGCACAATAATTAAAAGCCGCTGCTCGCATCGCATATAATACTTGAATGCTTGAAGCATAGGTGCGTTGGACCTATGCTTGTTTTTATTTTAATTAGATTTCTCTAAATCGTGCCATTTTCAAGTTAGTAACTCAGTAGCTTGAGTAAACTTTTACAACTAGTTTAAATTTATTTTTTATATATAGAAGATTTTGTTCTGGGCTATATTCAAATTTTAAATATAATTAATTATTCATAATTTTGTCTATTTCTTGCTGTAGAACGTTCATACACAAACACGCACACATATGTTATCTCAAAAATAGTCAATATATAATAAACGTGTATTTTCAAACATATAAAGGAATAGGTAGGCAATTTTTAGTGCATGATTATATTGACCATTAAAAATGTAATGAGAAAACCGACACCAAAAAGAAATAATATTGGTAGAAGAATCAGTTTGGTAAACGTAAAGGTGATGTTTTACATGCAGGCACACACACACAAACACGTAACGTACGTGACCTAAGGATCGTCGTCATGTCCGTACCGCGTGACGTCGAAGAAGAGGCGAGACGATGTTACCGCAAACTGACTCGAAATTGACTCGTAACGATCACCGGTGAGCGTGGTTCGTTCGCGTGCAATTCTAAAGAGGTCGGTCGATCAATCGCACTGATGCGATCACACACACACACTCAAGTAATAGTATGAAACAGGCAACTTGCCCAAAACGATCTTCCTATCCAATAGAATCACTATAGCTATATCGATTTTGTATTAGTATTCGTTATGAAACTACCGATGCATATATCCTGCGATTTACGTTTGTGATGCAGGTTAAGTCTTGCATGGGTAATACGAAATAGAGTTGCACTTCCAACCATGTACAAATGTAGGACAAGGAGGGTGGAGGGGTGTAAACAGCCTGTACAAATCATCAGTTTTGTATTTGTTAGCTACTAAATAGATCCTTCGTAAAGCTGAAGTGGTCACTTGTGTGTGTGTATGTCTGTATATAAGTGTGCATGTCGGTGAACGCACTACAGATAATACCATTTGCTTATTTTATTATCTTCAAACACTTGAATTGTACATTTATATAATTGATTCTTAACTATCATAGCGTCATCAAATATCAAAATTTTACAATGTCTTGTCGTTTCCTTGCAACATATAAATACGGGCATTGTTAGCTCGCCATACGATCTACCGATGAAGCTAAAGAATTCGGTCGTTTGTCTGTAGCATTCTGTTTGAATTGTCGCCTTGAATCCAAATATATATATATATATATATATATATATATATATATATATATATATATATATATATATATATATATATATATAATATATATATATATATATACTTGAATGTTAGTCGTCGCTCGCTCGTAAAACCAAATTTGTGACCTCTATTCCTCTGAAGGTACAAAAGCGATTTACACCAAATTTGCTACACATATTATTTAGCATCCCATTTGAATCTGTTCCAGGTTATAATCCAATCGCCCATATACTTCCCGAGTTATAGTGCTCCAAAATTTAGAGCCCCCCTTAATGCTGCCCTTAGAAATGTAATTAAAACACCCAACAATTCTACATAATATTGTAAGATATTTTTTATCTACAGGATTTCTTCATTTTGGCAACACAAAAGCCTTAAAAAAATATCTGGAGTGGCCTGCACTCAACTTTCTTTTACGTAGTTTTCAATAGATAGATATTAATATACATATATATCCCAAACACTTATCGTATTCACTCTTAAACAGTCAAATTTCACAGTAAAACTCTGAAATTGTTAATTAATTATGTCAGCAAATATATAATATAAATTGATTCTATAATAATTTACCTGATACAATTTATTCTAATAAGAAATCAATATTTTAAATATTAATTCATACAGATAACTGTCAAAGTAATGCTTGTTTGTTCTCAATAAACAAGAAACAAATGATGTAACTCATGGTTGATTCGTTTTAAAAATAATAAAATTTGTCACAATTGTAGGTATCACCATGGCAACGTAAATAAGATATTTGAGTTTTTTCGTAGCAGTTATCTCATAACTGGTACAATTTATGAAGAAACTTTTCAAACAAAAGTTGTGCGAAATATTATTATCTTTCATTATGAATATTACTATTTTTGCCTTAAGTGTAGCCATTCTAGTGATATTGGAGATAGAACAAAAAATGTATAGAGTAAACATGAACTACCGGTTTGAATATTCTTTTCAAAAATAGGAGGTGCACATCTAGGGTATATACAAGTCTTAAGTTTGAAGTTTCATAATTTTTCGTTCGACAGTTTTGGCCCTAGAGCGTTCACAGACACACACACACACACACACACAGACGTCACTCCAAAAATAGTTGCACTCGATTCAGGGAAGGTCAAAACGTGTATATCCGTTGAAATCTCGAGTTAGATTTTTTTGGTGATTACAATACTTACTTATTACTCTGTAAAAGAAAGTAAATATTAAAAATTATAATTTTTGCATTTTCAAATTTGAACAAATTATCTTTTAGTATCGTATCGTAAGACTTTTTATATCTATAACATTTTATCATATTTTCTGGTTTTAAGCGCAAAATCCCTAATAAATATTAAATATAATATAGTAATTCCATCTTACAATTACATTACTATTATAATATTGGTGAGGAGTTAACTGTATTTTGTATATGATATGAGCAAATAGTGCACACGGGTTCATCAAATTATATATATATAATAATAAAAATATAAAGTTTCAGTGGCGTAATTGCTGAAAAGCTTCTATATTTACTATTAGATGGCTCCAACATGTCTTTTCTCAGGGCAGAGTTGCGTCGTCTGTTATCTAGGGTTAGTTACTGGTTACTAGGCAACAATTAATTTACGTGTGTTTAAACTAGACGTTGCTTTGTAACCTGTAGTAATCGATCTTCGTTAATTGACGATTTATCTTTAGTGTGGGCAGGGATGTGATCAACGCTATAAACGTATAATTTGATGCTACCCAGCTTGTCTTATATTACATTTACAATTCACATTATAAAATAATACATAAATCAAGATCTATTTAAGAATTTCTGGCAACATAACTTATATTTGCAATACATATTATTCATTATTCTTGCCAATTCAACCATAAGCAATGTGCCCATTGTACCTTCTAATTTATATATTATTCTTGATCCTTACTGAGCTGAGTGAGATCAAGCTGTCGAAAGAATGCATCTCCAGTTATATTATTTTTTATAAAAAACTCTTCCAAGAAAACAGCAAACATATTCATCATATAATTCTCATCTAATAGATAAAATTCAGCAAATTCTGCACATAATCATGTATGTTTATTTGCAATTATTTAGAAACTATGTTGTTGGCGCTTAGCATATACATACACAGATTAATACATTCTGTTATTTTGAGGAGATTACTTATGGCCCTATGGCACTTAAATTTGTAACTCGCCGTACTAAGAAAATATAATGTTTGGTCGTGTGACTATAACATTTTCGATATTCATGAAATTCAATTTATGTTTTCCTGATTTCGAAAATGTATATAGCTTAGATGTATGTCGGTTGTAAAACCAACTTTGTGGAGCTCTGTAGATATTGAACCAATTTTAACTTGGTTTACATATAATATGCGGTATATTTATACATATTTATATATATATATATATATATATATATATATATATATATAAATATAAATATATATATATATATATATATATATATATATATATATATATATATATATATATATTCATATATATATATATATATATATATATATATATATATATATATATATATATATATACATATATATATATATATATACATATATATGTACCATATATGAAAATTATATTCTTTTGGAAAGTGAAAGAACAATTTTCGAGTTATAAAAATAGAGCGCACATCGGCGCGACGATTTCAACAATAACGGGCCTTTTACCTGCCTAAAATCATTTACCTTATAAGTAATTATCCTTTCAACGTGCCATTAGGTGACAAGTATGCTGTTTACTGTTGAAATAATTTGAAGGAAGAGTCCTAACGGCAATAACCGAAGCTTGAGTAGCTGTGTGTTCGAGCGTTTTTCGTCGGTGGTCAGTCTAGCTTCGCCAATTTTCAATAAACCTCCTTGATTTTTACTTTCTTTTACAGAGTAATAAGTAAGTATTGTAATCATGAAAAATTTCGAACTCAAGATTTCAACGGATATACATGTTTTGACCTTCCCTGAATCGAATGTGACTATTTTCGGCATGACGTCTGCGTGTCTGTGTGTCTGTGTGTGTGTGTGTGTCTGCGAACGCTCTAGGGCCAAAACTGTCGAACGAAAAATTATGAAACTTCAAACTTAAGACTTGTATATACCCTAGATGTGCACCTCCTATTTTTGAAAAGAATATTCAAACCGGTAGTTCATGTTTACTCTATACATTTTTTGTTCTATCTCCAATATCACTAGAATGGCTACACTTAAGGCAAAAATAGTAATATTCATAATGAAAGATAATAATATTTCGCACAACTTTTGTTGGAAAAGTTTCTTCATAAATTGTACCAGTTATGAGAAAACTGCTACGAAGAAACTCAAATATCTTATTTACGTTGCCATAGTGATACCTACAATTGTGACAAATTTTATTATTTTTAAAACGAATCAACCATGAGTTACATCATTTGTTTCTTGTTCATTGAGAACAAACAAGCATTAAATTGACAGTTATCTGTATGAATTAATATTTAAAATATTGATTTCTTATTAGAATAAATTGTATCAGGTAAATTATTATAGAATCAATTTATATTATATATTTGCTGACATAATTAATTAACAATTTCAGAGTTTTACTGTGAAATTTGACTGTTTAAGAGTGAATACGATAAGTACTTCAAATTCAGATCCATTATAAATTGGTATAATTATACAGTTATTTTCATTATATTATATATATATATATATGTATATTAATATCTATCTATTGAAAACTACGTAAAAGAAAGTTGAGTGCAGGCCACTCCAGATATTTTTAATATATAATCGTCACATATTTCTATCGAAATACATAGGATTTTTAGAAAACATTGATATCTCGATTTTCTATGCAACTATAAGTATATAAGATAAAAATTTATGTTTTACTTTGAATCGATGACGTTTCATTAAAAATGCATATTTTGGAAAGGGCTACGTATTTCGATAGCTTTTGGACTAAGATAACATTTTTTTCTTACTGCTCTAGGTCACATGTACACTGTGCTCCCCGTTTAACCATCTATTTTCGCAGCGCTCCCGATTATCAGCTGTCAAGCCGCCAGTTCTTAATATATCGAAAAACTAAATATATATTTTCTACTTTTATTTACAAATAATAAAATAGTGTACTTAGATTTTTTGTGTCTTTAATAAAAATTCTCGAAAAAGACTTAAATTTCGGTGGGTCAAAGTGGTGATACCCCTTAAGATTTAAATGAATAGCTCTTCATAGGAATATATAAGACAGAACACTCCTTAATTCGGATCTTAATTTTTATTATTATTTCAAGAAAAATACGTATAATTCTAAAATGATTGATGTATATAAAGTTTCTTTACATTAAACCCAATGGTCATAAAACAAGTATAGGTACATGCCTTCTATGTAACCTTTCAGAAAATATATTCAAGTATATGCAGAAATATTTTCATAACAAAATATTGATAACTTTCAAAAATACTCACAATTTACCACACTGTTACAGTTACGTTATTTATAGAAGGTGTGTCAGTTAAGACGATGATAAACCCATGTGAAAAACGACGTTTTTCTGCGCCTTCACACAGCCCTTATTTTTGTTAGTATCGAATTTTGAAAAAATGTTCTACGTTTGGAAAGAATGAAACTCTGAAATGATCGGATTAAAATTTTCAATTTTGGTTCCACTTTTTAAATAAAAATGTATAAATATGTCCAATTTTTAAACAATTCTTACAGATATATGTAAGCCAAATTCAAAAATCTAATCCGATCATTTCAAAGTTTGTTATTTCATTTCACATCATTGAAAATTTCAATTTTTTTCTATTTAAAACGAACTCCCTGTGAAGGCGCAGAAAAAGTACTTTTTCGTGTTATTTCTCTAAAATGTGTGACTGTTGCAGGGCGCCTCTATCGTTTATAAAATTAACTATATTGCTAGAAGTGAATTGGCACCGCCCAGTACAATATTTTCAAAAGTATTTATACGATGAAATATATTTCATAGACAGCATGTAGTATTTTGTTCTAATAAAATAATATACAATCGAGAATTATATAAGGTGGTACATTTGAATTTCTAGGGTCTTATTCAATAATGTGTTACACTAATTTTTTATAGGTTGAATTTAGAGGGTAGTTCATTATAAAATCCTCGCCCCTGAATTAATTTTATATATATTTATTAAAATTCAGAGTGAACTACCCTTAGTTCAACCCTTAAAAATTGAGTTCGACAATCTATATATATATTGAATCAGATACAAGGAACTCTTGAGCGCAAGGAATTCAAATTGGCCATTCTTAATTTGCTAGTATTACCCTCTACCCTTAAAAGGACAAAATTAGAAGAATTTCTTAAATCTGAAATAATATTCGGCAATTCCGCTTAACGTGAAAGTGACCAAGGAAATATTTAAGATGGGGTAGGTTTATCCCTTAAAAAATTACCCCTCATATATACATGCCGCACATCTATGTATACAAATTTGAGCTCAAGGAATTCAAATTTGCCATTGTTATCTTCCTTGGATTACCCTCTACCCTTAAAAGGACAAAATTAGAAAAACTTCTTAAATCTGAAATAATATTCGGCAATTCCGCTTAACGTGAAAGTGACCAAAGAAATATTTTAGAGGGGGTAGGTTTATCCCTTAAAAAATTACCCCTCATATATGCATGCCGCACATCTATGTATACAAATTTGAGCTCAAGGAATTCAAATTTGCCATTCTTAACTTCCTAGGATTACCCTCTACCCTTAAAAGGACAAAATTAGAAAAACTTCTTAAATCTGAAATAATATTCGGCAATTCCGCTTAACGTGAAAGTGACCAAAGAAATATTTTAGAGGGGGTAGGTTCATCCCTTAAAAAATTACCCCTCATATATGCATGCCGCACATCTATGTATACAAATTTGAGCTCAAGGAATTCAAATTTGCCATTCTTAACTTCCTATGATTACCCTCTACCCTTAAAAGGACAAAATTAGAAAAACTTCTTAAATCTGAAATAATATTCGGCAATTCCGCTTAACGTGAAAGTGACAAAAGAAATATTTTAGAGGGGTAGGTTCATCCCTTAAAAAATTACCCCTCATATATGCATGCCACACATCTATGTATACAAATTTGAGCTCAAAGAATTCAAATTTGCCATTCTTATTTTCCTAGGATTACCCACTACCCTTAAAAAGACAAAATTAGAAAAAATACTTAAATCTGAAATATTATTCGGCAATTCCGCTTAACGTGAAAGTGACCAAAAATAAATTAGAGAGGATATTTCTTAGAGCCACCCCTCATATATGCATGCCGCAAAAAAAATGGAGCTCAAGGAATTAATATATATTCCTCCAAATAATTAATACAGCGAGCCGAAGATATTGGTGCCTATGGTACCTATATTTATTATATTATCATATATTTTTACTAATGATAATGCCCAAAACTGTTTATATTTTTTTGTTTATTTGTAATAGCAGGGTGCTTAGAATCCATGCATAAGAGCATGACTCACATTCGTCAACACAAGTAAATATTATTTTAAATCGCAACAATTACTACAATGTTCTATTTCAATTTTATAAAATTATGAGTTCACTTTGTATCTAGCTCTGTTAGCAGCAAGTTAGTTTTACATAAAAAATGGGATGACATGTTCTGGTTGAAGAACATGGAAGAAAAATTAGTTGAATTTTATACATATTGCCTTCTACCTGAGTTAGTAGATCCACGAATACCACGTAACGGACATATAAGGGATCCTGATTACATAATTGCAGCAATGCGAGAAAAAGAAAATAAAAAAACTGATAATCGAAAATTATTTTAAAATTTCCATATAAGAAAAACATCGTAAATTTTTGAATATTTAAACCTAAATATTGGGGTTCTATAACTCCGGGAAAATACGGGCGATAGGATTTTGACTACGGTCGAATTCAAATGGGATGCCAAAGAATATGTGAATACCATCTTTGGTTTAAATCGCTCCGGGATCTTCAGATCTTCCTGTATCTCAAATGGCTAAAAACGGCCCCATACATTCAGAGATGATGTGCGGCCACAAATTTCGTAGTGAAATGGTAGACCAATTATCATTCATATACATATCTATTCTGTTATTCTTATAATATATAAAAAATATTATTTGTTGTAAATATAATTCTATTATTAAAATATGTGTTTTTTTTTTAAATAATAAACGTATTTTTCAATATTGAATATATAATTCATTTTTCTGAAACTGAAAAAAAACGTTCCAATAGTTATAATATATTGTATGAGCATTCTTGTTTATATATTTTAGAACGATATCGTTATTTGTATATGTAGAATAATAATGCATAGTTGTCTAAAAATCAGATACGAAGCATACGGAGAGTCAATTTAATTCTGAGTGTACTTTGTGCTCCCACTCCGTTGAGTTACCCACTACGTCACACAATTAGCACCGCCCAACAAGCTACACGTGCTATACTGCCCTAACACCCGACCCGTCCCTCACGTGCATGCAAGACGGGTTGCTCATCCTCTTAAGGGTTAAAATGTTTCTTCAATGGGATGTGTGTCTTGATCTTCTAGACCGTGTAGAGAGGGAGCCAGGATTCTTCAGCTGCGTGATCACAGGGGTTTTCGACTACAATCATTCGGAATGTATGCGGCGCATACATTCCAAATGATTCTGAAGTGCGATCGTCAAATTGTAAAATGACGAAAGGTTAGACGACGAGACGAACCTTTTACGAATAGGCACAATGAACGGATAGTTGGTAGCCGAGTAGGCATTCTGCGTGGATCCCGTATGGGCTGTCAGTGGCGGAACTGTTATCTTGTAACGGCCACTTTGTATTTATATGTATTATACGGCAAGGTGGAAGCATTGGTGCCTGTATCTATGCTTGTTCAAGGCGCTAGACTTGTTTATATCTCATTATTTTGTCTAATAACAGTAAATATTTGTTGATTTCTAACTTATTATGACGTATGTATATAAATAATTTTGTAAAACAGCATATAGAACGTGTTTCGAGCGTATTGTTGCTGAAAGTAAATAACAAAAATGGGTTGTGGCCAACGCGGGACTTTCTTTTACGTAGTTTTCATCAATATTTATTGATTATAAAAATAAAATATTAGGAAATATTAATCCAACAGAAACAATATGAATAACCAAGCTTACCTTATATAAATGAATGGGTTCAAAATTATACCAATACCAATTTGTAATGGTTTTGAAGTACTAACTATCAAAACTAACCAATTCTCCACAGAAATATTCTGAAATGTCATTTATCTAATTCAGACCATTTTGTTTTCTTGTCGAAATATTGACAGGCGCAGATGATCCGATTAATTAAGCTACATTCGAATCCATGACAACGTAAACAAGATTCTTAAAATTTTCGGTAGTGGTTTTCTCGTAACTGGTACATTTATTGAAGAAACTTTTCAAACAAAAGTTGTGCGAAATATTAATATCATTCATTATGAACATAACTATTTTTGCCGTAAGTGCAGCCGTTCTAGTGATATTGGAGATAGAACAAAAAATGCATAGAGTAAACATGCACTGCCGGTTAGAATATTCTTTTCAAAAATAGGAGGTGCACAACTAGACCATATACAAGTCTTAAGTTTGAAGTCTCATAATTTTACGTTGGACAGTTTCGGCTCTAGAGCGTTCACATACACACACACACACGCACACACACACACACACACACACACACACACACAGACGTCACTCCGAAAATAGTCACATTCGATTCAGGGAAGCTCAAAACGTGTATATCCGTTGAAATCTCGAGTTCGATTTTTTTGATGATCCCTATACTTACTTATTACTCTGTAAAAGAAAGTAAAAAATGGGTTGTGGCCAACGCGGGACTTTCTTTTACGTAGTTTTCATCAATATTTATTGATTATAAAAATATAATATTAGGAAATAATAATCCAACAGAAACAATATGAAAACCAAGCTTACCTTATATAAATGAATGGGTTGAAAATTATACCAATACCAATTTGTAATGGTTTTGAACTAACTAACTATCAAAACTAAACAATTCTCTACAGAAATATTCTGAAATGTCATTTATCTAATTCAGACCATTTTGTTTTCTTGTCGAAATATTGACAGGCGCAGATGATCCGATTTATTAAGCTACATTCGAATCCATGACAACGTAAACAAGATTCTCATCATTTTCGGTAGCAGTTTTCTCGTAACTGGTACATTTATTGAAGAAACTTTTCAAACAAAAGTTGTGCGAAATATTAATATCTTTCATTATGAACATAACTATTTTTGCCGTAAGTGCAGCCGTTCTAGTGATATTGGAGATAGAACAAAAAATGCATAGAGTAAACATGCACTGCCGGTTAGAATATTCTTTTCAAAAATAGGAGGTGCACAACTAGACCATATACAAGTCTTAAGTTTGAAGTCTCATAATTTTACGTTGGACAGTTTCGGCTCTAGAGCGTTCACATACACACACACACACGCACACACACACACACACACACACACACACACACACACACACACACACAGACGTCACTCCGAAAATAGTCACATTCGATTCAGGGAAGCTCAAAACGTGTATATCCGTTGAAATCTCGAGTTCGATATTTTTGGTGATCCCTATACTTACTTATTACTTCGTAAAAGAAAGTAAAAACAGTGCACATTGCATATTAGGTATATTTGCATATAAGGTTAATGTACCAATCTATATTTTATACTAAGGTAATAGTATTTGATAATGTAATAAATTAATAAGCTAAATATTGAAATATTGGTATTGGTTGGTTTTGCAGTTTAATTGGGATATAAATTTACAGTGAAAACTGCGTATTAGAAAGTCGAGTGAAGACCTCTCTACATTTTTACTTTCTTTTACGAAGTAATAAGTAAGTATAGGGATCACCAAAAAAATCGAACTCGAGATTTCAACGGATATACACGTTTTGAGCTTCCCTGAATCGAATGTGACTATTTTCGGAGTGACGTCTGTGTGTGTGTGTGTGTGTGTGTGTGTGTGTGTGTGCGTGTGTGTGTATGTGAACGCTCTAGAGCCGAAACTGTCCAACGTAAAATTATGAGACTTCAAACTTAAGACTTGTATATGGTCTAGTTGTGCACCTCCTATTTTTGAAAAGAATATTCTAACCGGCAGTGCATGTTTACTCTATGCATTTTTTGTTCTATCTCCAATATCACTAGAACGGCTGCACTTACGGCAAAAATAGTTATGTTCATAATGAAAGATATTAATATTTCGCACAACTTTTGTTTGAAAAGTTTCTTCAATAAATGTACCAGTTACGAGAAAACTGCTACCGAAAATTATGAGAATCTTGTTTACGTTGTCATGGATTCGAATGTAGCTTAATAAATCGGATCATCTGCGCCTGTCAATATTTCGACAAGAAAACAAAATGGTCTGAATTAGATAAATGACATTTCAGAATATTTCTGTAGAGAATTGTTTAGTTTTGATAGTTAGTTAGTTCAAAACCATTACAAATTGGTATTGGTATAATTTTCAACCCATTAATTTATATAAGGTAAGCTTGGTTTTCAAATTGTTTCTGTTGGATTATTATTTCCTAATATTATATTTTTATAATCAATAAATATTGATGAAAACTACGTAAAAGAAAGTCCCGCGTTGGCCACAACCCATTTTTTTGTTTCAATTCTATTATAGCTTTTACACACTTCAGACGCTTTATCTATATTCATCAAACGTTTCAGTTGCCTTCTCATTTTACTGGTTCACGATTTGTCTTTCGCATCACTCTTTTTCAATTATATTCATCCATTTATTCCAAGGATGACCCCATATCGTCATTCCATTTACATCACCCATATAAATCCGTTTAGTCAGTCTGTCGTCTGACGTCCTCTTAACGTGTCACATTTGTATGCAGCTGATAAATTTAACGACAAACGGTACACAACATATTTTCTATGATCATAAATACAATCAATTGTAAAAGTCACGCCAATTATGTGAAATACACTGCAATAACTGGAATTCTTACTGAGCAAATACTAATATTTTTTTATAGAAAATATTGTTTCGAATAAAAATGAGAAAGAACGTTTGGATATAAAACACAATGCACATCTGGAAGGCCGTGTGGCTAACGTAGCAGTATTTCATTAAAGTACACTAAATGAAAATTAATTTGTAATCATGCGGCATATTCAGGATGATATTCTTTTAATTAAATATTGTTTTTATGCGGACTGTATCGACGACTAATAGGAATCTTTAATTTGCTAGATAAAATGTCCGAATCTTTTCTAAACATTAATTCACATATTTTCCACTCTTACAAATATGGAACTGCTATATCGAAATTATAAATTAATTACAATTCATTAGCAGCATTACTTTGGCAGTCAGCATATATTACATTATTATTGTTTTTTAACTAAAATTAATATAATACGCATAATAAAAAATAAGTAAAAATGCAAATACGGTATTCTCATTGTTTGCTGATAAATGATTACACTTTACACTGTAAGAAATGGATAGGACGCTTAACAGACGATCTTCTCTAATGCTAGTCCCAATAAGTCCACAAGGACTACGGTGTTAATTTGTCTAAACCGATTTGTGTCACTGATTGACAATATTTTTTAGTTAATTTTCGACATGCTAGATATTGTTAATATAGTAAAATAGAAAAGTAAAGTTGACTTGGATACCTTTATCATTATTACCTTTAGCGATAGTAATTGCTAATTTTTAGAAGTTTCCTAGTCACATTAACATTTAATTTAAATAAATTTGACTAGAATTATTGTTATTATTGTCTAAACGCAGAGGCAAATTGATATTTCTGGCTAGTCGATATTGCCTAATATAATAGTTAGCATTAACATTTTATTTAGACACATTTAACTAAAATATTAGTCGATTAAACTAGTTCTAGTATCAACTTTGACTAATATATTTATGTCAATCTGTCTAAAGTCTAAGACAGTTTGACAATATCGTGTTAGTAAAATATGGAGTTTCTTAAAAAAAAATTCATGATATATATAAATATAAAGAACTTTATTTATATATGTTTCATATTAGTATGGACTGTAAAATAACAAATATAAATATACATTTAAATGTATTACAAATAAATAATAACAAAAAAAAATGTCCATCAACGCAAATCCTGTATTGAGTTATCGACGCCTTAGGACCCCAAAGCAACTAGGAATGATTAATTTGCTTTTTCCTTTATGATCGAGTCCTGTAATGGAAATGGAGCTCCATTCTGAAATAACAACATATTATTAGATTTCATACAAATAATACAAATAGATGTTAGAAATAAATATAAGTAATAAATATGAATAACGATAATAATAATAAATAAACTAATATAAAACAATATCATAACGTTGTTCCTTGATCATAACCTAACTATACATAATTATATGTATAATTGCTGTTTATTTTTTACACTTACATGCAGATTGATTTTAAAATAAATTAGATACTAAATATGATTATTATATTTACTTACTACAATATATAAATTTAAAACAACTAATTTAACTTTATAAGTATAAACAACATTTAAATGATCGGTCTTTATTGTAAGACAGAGAGCTAATCAATAGAATGCATCTAATCATCAAATTGTTTGCTCGAAGTAGAAACTTCTATGAATGATTATAAATTAGCTAAATCGTCACTCACCTGTTACGACAATATCGGATCCGGCATTTTCAACGTACATCACTTTAAACTTTGTTTATACTTTAGCCGTATAAAAACTTCTGGTATTGCATTCTCAATTGTGGATTTGCGAAGGAAACAAAGAATTCGTAAAGAAACAACACTACACTACCAGGACACCACACAAACAGTCGATTATACTGCCCTAGCTTCATGTATTAAAACTGCGACACATATTTTAACGAACAAGTTGTAACGTGTTCGAAAATTTGTCTAATATTTATGTTCATGTTACTAGCTTCAATAGTCAAATGATTTATTTGTCACATATTAATAGACACATTCCCTAAAACTTTGTTAATTTTTAAAATTTGACTATAATGTTAGTAAACATAACACATTATCATAGAAAGATAAAGAATTACTAAATCGCAAGACAAATTAACATGCACCTAGTCAAATAAAACTTTACTAGATGCATGTATGTATGTTAAATTAACAAAAAAAATGGTGTTAATATTAACATGAAATTATTGCACCCTAGCATATTCACATTTCTTACAGTGTACACTTTAAACTTGTAAGCATAGATGCTGTATAAAAAATGGAACAAATATCAAACGATCTGTCAGCGGCAATTGTTAATATAGCCTTATGCAATTAATTCTATATCGTTTCCTGTAAGAAATGATGGGTAAGAAGCCTGACCAGACTCGATCGAGGGAACTACGTAGTACCTGTCTGTTATGATATTGCTCTTTCAGTATAGTATAGCTCAGGAAGAGCCCGATGTTTCATGTTTCGCTTGGTACCACCGAAGGGATATGGTGGAGACTGAGGTTTACTCTTTTCCCCGATGCCGTAAGGTCCCACGGAGGAGTTAAGCGTCCCGTTGGAGCACACAACTAGTATGTGAGGAGAGAGTCCTCTGGCATTTCCCATATTTCACTTTCCTATACAAGTGTATATAAGGAATTACAGTCACGAAAACTTTCTAATTAGATTTTTGAAGGAAAATACACGTTTAGGTTATCCAAAATATTATTGCGACTGTTTTCGGATTGACGGCAAAAGGTATTTATTTTTAACTCAATATCTCAAAAACGGCAAGGATTAGAGAAAAAAATTATTCTTTTAAAACTTGATATTAAAAATATGAAGTAATTTTTGTTTAAAGTTTGTTTTCTTTTTGAAAAATATACAATTTATTAAAAGTTCGCTTTTGAATACGTCATGTTACATTTTCGTTTCGTTAGTTATAATACACTGATATTGTTTCATAACATTTTAAATAAAATTATGTTCCTAGTTAGTGAATATATTAGACAGGCCACTCCAGCTATTTAATCTAGTGCAATCATGTTGATATAGAAGTAATATATAATCCTTTACTGAACTAAAGGAATTAGTCAGTTACACTTTCTGAATGTATAGTGATTAGTTTGTGAGAGAGTTTAGTACTTATATGTATTTCTGAGAGGCCAATGAAGTTGTCATACTTTTTTATTCAGGGGCCAACTTGACTGACCTAATTCTGAGTGCAGTATACAACTCTCAAAGTGGGTGATTGGATCGTAAGGCACTAAAATAGCACAATTATTATATGTGTACCGAATTTGGTTAAAATCGGTTTTACGAACTAAATACATAAATATAAATGTATTCGTGTTAATTTTAATCATTTCTTGTAATATTAATAATTATTTAATTGAATACCCAATATATGCTAATTGACTCCAGACAACCTATATAACATTGCGATGATCTACCTTTGTGAATTTGCAAATATTTATCTGTTGTTTATAATAATATTTATTTTATGAAATATGGCTCTATTAAGTGGAAAATGGAAAATGAGGCCAATCCATCATGAATTTTTGAAAATTTACATTCACGATACGTACACATACTATATGTTTTGTGCTCGTTGTTATAATATGTAATCAGTAAATCAGCATTCACAACTATAGAATGTAAATCATAGTTATATTACATGAATCTACATGAATAATTTACATTCATATTAAAAAAATTAAAAATCAAAATTATTCAACATTCCTCAGGAGATTTGAATTTTTACTTTCTTATACGAATGCATATAAGTATTATAATCATGAAAACTTTCTAACTCAAAATTTTAACGTATATACATCTAAATCGAATCTTACTGTTTTCAGAATAACATTTGTGGTGGTAGTAAAAAATAATTACTTAACATAGTAATCGTGATTATATTTTTTCCATTAATATCATTTTTACTTTCTTTTACTAAGTAATAAGTAAGTATTGTAATCATGAGAAATGTCGAACTCGAGATTTCAACGGATATACATGTTTTGATCTTCCCTGAATCGAATGTGACTATTTTCTGACTGTGAACGCTCTAGAGCCAGAACTGTCGAACGCAAAATTATGAATTATGAAACATCAAACTTAAGACGTATATATGGCCTAGATGTGCACCTCCTATTTATGAAAAGAATTTTCAAACCGGAAGTGCATGTTTACTTTATGCATTCTATCTCCAATAACACTAGAACGTCAGCATTTGAAAGATGAAAGATATTAATATCTACCACAACTTTTATTTCTACAAAAAATATACCAGTTACGAGAAAACTGCTACGGAAAATTTAAAATATTTTAATTACGTTGCCATGGATTTGCATGTAGTTTAATAAATCGTAATGATCTACGCCTGTCATTATTATGACAGGAAAACAATTAGATAAATGATATTTCAGAGTATTCTTGTCGAGTATTGGTTGATTTTACAATTTATTTGGGATAAATAGTGAATATTACATAAAAGATAGTGAGGAGAGTGTAGCCCACTCCAAATATTTTTAAGTTGTAAAAGATCGGTATTTTTACCATTGGCGGCGCACACGGAAAACCCGGTCAGATATTGATACAGATTCATAATTATATCTTCAGTTTGTGCTATAGATCATTCACTCATACGCATACACACACACACTCACATTCCACTCACACTCACACTCACATTCGAAAGTAAACAAGCTTAGGTACAACGCACACATGAGACCAGCTTGCCTTATAAGTAAGATATGCGATTTAGCAGCAATTTTTAAATATAATGGCCTATTGGTTAACATTATGAAAATATGTTATGGATATAAAAAGTCCTACAATATTTTGTAGATTACTGAAAATTTTCAATTTTATTATTTGATATTTTTACGGCATTTGGATAACAATATAAAAAAATATTGTAGATATAAAATATCTTAGAATATTTAGTAACATTTTTAAGCGTATTAATTATTTTTATAAGGGTAGTATTAAGGGGGGCTCTAAATTTTGGGTCCCTAAAACTAGGGAAGTATACGGGTGATTATATTTAAACTGCAAGCGGATTCAAATGGGATGCCAAATAATATGTGTACCAAATTTGGTGTGAATCGATTCGGTACCTTCAGAGGAGTAGAGGGCACAAATTTGGTCTAACGAGCGCGCGACGACTAACATCCAAGTATATAAGTTATATAATTTTTTGGATTCAGGCGACGAGACAAACATTTATGGTTAATGAAATATTTTGATCGGAACTTCGTACGGCAAGCTAAAAATGAAAATTCCACCAAATAGATTTTACGGTGGGCTGACGACATTAGTGCCTGTATCTGTGCTTGTTAATTATGTATCTTCAGGGCATTTGATTCGTGCATGTGCATCTTGTGCTTGTTTTGAATATCACTATAGGGATGAATAGCAGGGGATTACTAGGCTCTGCGGGCAACACATTACTGAAATTAACAAGTACGGTCTAAGAACTATGTGCCATTTGTAATACATTGTATCGGTCCGCAGTCGACTATAGATGTTTACGCGAGTTAACTTCCCAGGAATATTTTAAGGATAATTGAACTATATTCACCTTACAAAATGCTTTACATATTAATATTTTTCTTACTCCCCCCCTGCAAATATTAATTTTCAGCTAGTCTACATGACAGCAGAAAAACATTTCATGATATTCGTTTCATATTGAAATCGGAAAATTCTGCCAAATATAGTATTCCAAATTTTTTTTCATTTTGTTAACCCAAAGCTAGAAAAAAATTATTAAATACTAGGGTCACCCGTGGGCACCATGTGCCCATATGGTACACAGAACATAAGTCAGTTTTGACTGATGGCGAATTTTCATGTAATTTAATAATAATAACACGGTTTTGCTTCATTTTGTATCGTTTGACTATAATAGTAATACAAATTTCCACATCGCAAATAATAATAAAGAAAAAATCGAGTTCTTTCTTTGAACGCTATTTTGTTCTTAGATCACTATGCTGAGATTAACTAATCGATCGCTTATCATGCACTGTGTAACATCCGATAAATTTAAACTAAATTTTGTTTAACTTTGATTTTAACCTTGTAGGTGCATATGTGTTGTATCATTTAGACAGTTTCTATGATTGTATATAAAAAACAGGATTATAAATTTACTTACGATTGCTGTTTATTATTTGAATCGATTATTCAAATAATTACAAATCCTTTTTACACAACATTTTTAATGATTTGACATTTGATTCATTATTGTTTTTGAATTAAATAATCAGGCTAGATTCTGAATTTTGCAGTATTAAACTGATGCAGTGTCACAACGGCAGTTTTAAAAGTGATGATAATTAATTATATGCTAAAATACAATGGATTGTGCCATCAAAAATAAAAGAATAAAATTGCCAACCAAACATGTTTCTAAATATGTTCGAATTATCTCTTCAAGATTTTATTTCTCTAATAATCAGAATTATAAATTTACTTACTTGCAATTATTATAATTTGACGAACTATAAAATCTTACCGCAACTCATATTTTCAAAAATCACTGCTTCTTGGCCATTTTGAAGTGAAAAATATGAACTATGAATTAAAATAAATGTACAGAAACACGTATTTGCTAAAAATATATGATAATTAGGCAATAATATGCACTTATTTCATATTATATACTTAAAAATTGAAATTATAGCATGCTACTCCCCTTAAACTTAAGATTAAACTTTGAATTGAAGATTTATCACACAAAAACCAATTTTGACATTTCATTCTGACGTTTGATTCGTTTTTGTTTATTTCAAAGCAGACTGAACTTCAGAATCGTAGTGATTGTTTTATTTCAGTATAAACTATTTGATTATTTTTTATAACATTATTAACAGTCGCCATGGTGCAGTGGCTAAGTGTCATGCCTTTCACCCTGGAGGTCGTGAGTTCGATCCCCGTCTATGCCAATCTGCATTTTTACAAAAAAGCGTTCCACACATACACACATACACACTCACATACGAACATTTCTGGGTTATTATATTATATATTATAATTTTGAATTATGAAATATGCACTAAAAATTTTTTTTATTTATATAATCTAAAATTAAATGTAAGACTTTTTATATCTATAACCTTTTTTTCAAATTGTTAACCTTAAGGCTATAATAATTAAAAACCACTGCTCGCAACGCATATTTTACCTAAAGGCGAGCTCTACGCGTTGGTGCGTTTTACGCGTACCAAATCTTGTTTTTTTCATTATTCGTACGTAGTGTTTTAAATTGTTGTGGGTCTAATCCAGTGTTTCCCAAACTTGCAACATGCGCGAACCCCTTTTGAGTTATTATTTGCGTACTCTTGTACTATTGTAAATAATTCGTTCAATCGTGTACCCCTTGAAAACCTTTACCTTATCACCCCATGGGTACGCGTACTACAGTTTGGGAAGCACTGGTGTAGTCCAATAAATAGGTACTAAGTTTATTAATATTATAAAAGTTACGTATTTGGTTACAAGACGTACTTAACTTTGTTATGTCCTTCTCACATCGAAACTTTAAGTTAGAGGAACTTTAAGACACCTGATCTTGAAGATCGTTTGATGATCACAATAGATATTTAAGCTGCTGGTGCTGTTATAACTTAAAAAGTATTTATTTTTATGTTGGCTTTATGCTATAGTGTCATAAATTATGTTTATTTAAGGTTATTATTAAGATTTGCATTTGTATTTCTTTTTATTCCATAGCTATCATTGACGTATTCGCATAAGCGTTAGGGGTGATCAGAACATATCCCCGCCAATTGAGATCCTTAGATTGTTAGCTCGCCGTACGAAATACAGAAGAGCTAAAGTATTCGGTCGTGTGTCTGTAGCATTTTCGGATAAAAAAAATTCCTTTACAAAAAGTGTTTTGTCTCGTACCCTAGACTCCAAAATTTGATGCCCCCTTAATACTGCCCTTATAAAAATAATAAAAATACTCAAAAAATTTACAAAAATTTTTAGGAAATTTTATGTCTGGAAGATTTTTTTATATATGCCAAAGCAAAGTCTTTTTTTTATGTCTACATCATTTTTTCAAATTGTTAACCAAAAAGGCATAATAATTAACAACCGCTGCTCGCATCGCATTTATTATTCTTATAAGGCGAGCTAGACGCATCGGTGCATTGTACGTACCGAGTTTGGTTTAATATAACAAATAAATTTACAATAAAATAATTTATATCTGGAATATTTCATGCAAAATTAAATATTTAATTTTTATTTATTTTTTTAGATTTTCTAAATATTCAATATATCAATTGCTTTCATTATTGTATTTTGTTTTGTTTTTGCCCACCAAACAAATATGTATAATTATTTTCAAAAGCTAGTGGTTAAAATAATATTATTTTTTTACATTTGTTCCCTGATTATAAGCTCATCATATGGAGAGCTGCAGACATTGGTACCTGAAACTATGTTTGTTAATTAATATATTGATAAGTCTTGGGATTGAAGCTATTTAATCAAGAAATTAGGAACATGATTTTTAAGTAATCCGAATTGAAGCTACGGTTTAGGGTTCAATAACAATAACAGTTGTAGGTCAATCTGGGTACTAATTCGGGTAACAGGAACCCAGCCACTTAGCTAATTGCGAAACAGCATTAGGCGTCCGCGCGGCGTAGCACGAGCAAAAGAAGAATGCGAATAATGACACCCTTCACTTAAAAATTAAACGACAATCAAGCTTCGCAAAGTGCTTGGCTAGTAAACCCGGGCACTGTATACCTGCTTGCAATCTGCTATACCAATGAAAAACATCAGGTCGAAACTAATATATCACTTTAACAGTGAAATTACGACCACATAAAATATTTACCATAAACCATAAATTTATGTAGGTTGGGTAAATGAGAGTATAAATAATAAACACCGAGGATCACATAATCCAACAAAAATATTACAGAGTTACAATCTGAAATCTAGCTCATCGTACGTTAATACAAAAGAGCTATAGTAGTCGATCGTGTATCTGTAACATTCTTGAATCAAAATATTTTTCTCTGCCCTTAACCCAGAAATATACATTTATAACTCACATGACTTGAGTTTCTTAATACTACTCTTGGAAAAATATGTTGTACAGTAGTTCCTAGTTCATTATCCATTTATAATAATCACCACATAACAAGCGTTATAAAAGTAACAATGCCTACATATGGGCATACTTTCCAGAAATGCTATACCTATATAAAAACGGTTGAATATTGTTTCCTCTATGCTTCCTACAAAATGATGGCATTGTCATAGACTAGAAATTAGCCGTATACGGTATAATTTTATTATTTTTGCAATTTTTTAGATACATTTTCAAAATAACTTTTTGTATTTCTTATTTGTCATTCTGCTTACTTAACAATTAGACATTAAACATACTAATGTTTAAAAAAATTAGTACATCTCTGGCAAGCCACATCGTATTTTATAACTCTCGTTATGGAGTGATTATTGGAAATGGCGGATGAACTCTGTGATTACTATTTATTTATATATTACTATTTATCTTTAGATTGTCAACCTAGTAGTTGAAAAAAAAATTAAACCAAAATAATATATATAGAACGTTTTATATCTATAAAGTTTCTACAGATTTTGATACGTAAGACCGTAAAATTAATTTAAAATTATAATTTTGAAATTTAAAATATTTCAATGTTGCCCTGAAATATGTCATACACCCCGATTGAGTGTTTTCATATGTTTTTATTATCCCTTCAAATATTTGTGGTTATACAAAATATATATTTAATTATTTTTCATTGATAATAACATTGTTAAACGGCAAGTTGAAGGCATTGGTGACTGCACCTAACTAGAATGCAATATGGATGTGCTAAGAAATTTTACTAAAGTTTATATAAACTGCATTATTTAATAATAAAACATAAAATATTTTTCGCCTATACGCGTATTATTATGATATATTTTATACTGACTATATATATATTTTGTAGGATCTATTTTTTGACATCCACCAATCACTACGGGTTAATGCATACCGTTGAAAGGATTTTGCTTCCTATTTATTTACAGGGAAAAAAACGAAAACATTCTATTACCCATAAAAAGGATGTTTGATACGTCTCCGGCTGGCCATTTAAGCAAATTGTTTGATTACTATTGAATTCATTGAATATACATACGCTTTCAACTTAATGAGCAAAAAATCTAATTCGAAATTTGTTGAAAGCAAATTCAGCATTATTATCAACGTATCTACTTTAGGTTTCTACATTAAAATCTAAGAATAGATTGGTCTTTATCATCACTATTTGAAATTATCAGCAAAGAATGAAATTGTCTTTCATTATAAAGAGAAACTATATCCTCATATAAGTTTTGTGATAGCTGAGTTTTATAAAAGCAAATAAGGTAGCGAAATATTTTTAATTTATTAAACTAATATAAGGTGCGTTCGGTTACTCAGACTGTGCTGCAAATTTTGAATAACTTGCACAGTAAGCGTTCGTTGATTCACTTTTGTAAAATACGGTTACGTAAAGGGGTAAACACCACTTTGACCCACCGATATTTAAGGCTTTTTCGGTAATTTTTTTTAGAGACATGAATAGGTTTTAGGAAAATCTAAGTATACTCATGTATTATATATATATATATATATATATATATATACACTGGGCAACAAAAAAAACGCACCACTCAAAAATACGCGAAAAAAACCGAGTTTTCAAACCTTCGTAACTTGGTTAAATTTGGTCGAAAATCGACGAAACTTTGAGGTTTGAAAAGTTTCTAATCTTATCTTTAAGGGTGTGCAGTTGATTTCGACCCCAAGTCCAACGCATCCCCCGTAACAACGCTTTGAAACAAAAATGGTTTTTATGTAAAAAATTGTCCAACTTTGACGAGTTGTACCGTGCGCAAAAAAAATCGGGGGGAAGTTTTTCCACAATGGCAACAAAATTTAATCAATTTTCTTCAAATTCCTAAAAATTCCAGTCGTTTCGATGATTTGGAGCAAAGTTATGAATTTTTGAAAAAAAATTACATTTTCCACTTTTTTGGCCATAACTCGGGTAATTTTGCACCAAAATCATTGAACTTTTGCAATCTGAACAGTTTAAAATTTTCTCTTCAAGGTCTTGTTAATGGTTTTGTTGCTTGAACCATTCCACTCCCTGCCACCCCCTAAAGAAAAAAATTTTTTTTTGTCTGAATGTGCAAATGTGTTTACTTGTACAGTGTGCAAAAAAAAAATCGTGGACTCAATCGGTTCACATGGCAATAAAGTTCAATCATTTTCCTCCAATTTCCTCCAAAATTCAAATCATTGCGATGAGTTGGCGCGAAGTTATGCACGTTTGAAAAAAAAATTCCTTTTTTTGCCGTAACTAGGCGAATTGGGCACGAAAATCGATGGAATTTTGCGATTTAAAAAGTGTTCGCCTTTCCTGGCCCCCTAGAGAGAAACATGTTTTCGACAGGGTGAAAAATTGCGTTCATTTTAATTTACAAAAAAAAATACAATAACTCACGATGATTTTGCGCTAAGTTATGAATTTTTTAATTGTATCGTGTTTTTTGGCTTTTGTTATTCTGTAAATAAACATTGAAATGCAGAAATTTTACAATTTCTCGTGAAGTCGATTAAAAAAATGAGGGTTATTAAAAATGAATGTGTATGTGTAATTCTACACATGTTTCCAGTTCTTCTGTTTATGTCTGTTAGGATACATTATTCCTGGAAAAACTGGAGTAAATAATGTTTCGAATACAGTCCGTTAAAATTTAGTGAGTCGGCCACTTGTTTGTTTTTTTTTCGTGGAAACGAAATTCGTTGAATTTGTTTGAGAAAAATGTTTTGTTTTGAACATTTTATTCTCACTTTGGCTGAGTTATTCAAACGAGTAACAATGCCGCAGTTAACTGAGGTGCAACGTAGTCAAATTGTAGTGTTATTGCAAGAAGGATTGAGTAGACGAAGAAGTAGCATTGCGATTCAATGTTAATCATAGTGTCGTAGCGCGGACGTGGGCTCGGTACCAGGAGACGCAGAATTTTTGTCGTCGTCAAGGCTCTGGTCGTCCTCGGATTACCACACGTCGTGAGGATCGAAGGATTGTGCGTGCAGCTCGACGGGATCCTGCTAGAAGTGCCCATTTGATAGCCGCGGATATCCAGCTCAACCGGCAGATCTCAGATCAGACGGCGCGCCGTCGTCTTCATGAAGCTCCTCTCGGATCTCGTGCGAGAGCCAACGTTCCACATCTGACGGCTCGCCATCGTCAGGAACGACTGAGGTTCGCGAATGAGTACGGTGACTGGACTCCATGGAGATGGCGGAACGTCCTTTTCACCGACGAGAGCAGATTCTGCCTGTTCCAATCCGACGCGCGTGTTCGAGTGTGGCGTCGTCGAGGTGAGAGGTTTGATCGCCAATTCGTCAACCCGAAGCGCGCTTTCAACGGCGGATCTGTCATGGTTTGGGGTGGCGTCAGCTACAACCATCGCACTGAGCTGGTCATCATCCCACCTCCAGGAATGACGGCGGTCCGATATATTGGCGAAGTTTTGCGACCTCACGTCTTGCCTATGAAACAGCGTATGGGGCAACGGTTCGTGTACATGCAAGACAATGCGCGGCCACATACTGCTCGAGTGACCCAGGACTTCTTCCGAGAACACAACGTGCAGGTTCTTCCGCATCCGGCCGTGAGTCCCGACTTGAACCCTATAGAGCACGTTTGGGACATCATGGGAAGGCATCTGAGGAATCTTGAGAGACCTCCAACAACGCTGGCCGAATTGTCTGACCATCTGAGGCAGGTGTGGAACAACATCCCACAAGCTGAAATCCGCAAGGTCATCAACATGCCAGCGAGGTTGCGAGAGGTGCGTGAACGACGCGGCGGTAACACGCATTATTAGATCAGAAACACTTACATTCACACAAACGCAAACAACACAGACATAAAACACTGACACTCACACAAGTAGAGATGCACAATACAGATACTCATTACAGATACACACGATGTGCAAAATCCAACTGACAACCTCCTCGTGGTGCACATCGGGTAATGCTAATGTCAGTGGTTGAATAACCCCCATTTTTTTAATCGACTTCACGAGAAATTGTAAAATTTCTGCATTTCAATGTTTATTTACAGAATAACAAAAGCCAAAAAACACGATACAATTAAAAAATTCATAACTTAGCGCAAAATCATCGTGAGTTATTGTATTTTTTTTTGTAAATTAAAATGAACGCAATTTTTCACCCTGTCGAAAACATGTTTCTCTCTAGGGGGCCAGGAAAGGCGAACACTTTTTAAATCGCAAAATTCCATCGATTTTCGTGCCCAATTCGCCTAGTTACGGCAAAAAAAGGAATTTTTTTTTCAAACGTGCATAACTTCGCGCCAACTCATCGCAATGATTTGAATTTTGGAGGAAATTGGAGGAAAATGATTGAACTTTATTGCCATGTGAACCGATTGAGTCCACGATTTTTTTTTTGCACACTGTACAAGTAAACACATTTGCACATTCAGACAAAAAAAAATTTTTTTCTTTAGGGGGTGGCAGGGAGTGGAATGGTTCAAGCAACAAAACCATTAACAAGACCTTGAAGAGAAAATTTTAAACTGTTCAGATTGCAAAAGTTCAATGATTTTGGTGCAAAATTACCCGAGTTATGGCCAAAAAAGTGGAAAATGTAATTTTTTTTCAAAAATTCATAACTTTGCTCCAAATCATCGAAACGACTGGAATTTTTAGGAATTTGAAGAAAATTGATTAAATTTTGTTGCCATTGTGGAAAAACTTCCCCCCGATTTTTTTTGCGCACGGTACAACTCGTCAAAGTTGGACAATTTTTTACATAAAAACCATTTTTGTTTCAAAGCGTTGTTACGGGGGATGCGTTGGACTTGGGGTCGAAATCAACTGCACACCCTTAAAGATAAGATTAGAAACTTTTCAAACCTCAAAGTTTCGTCGATTTTCGACCAAATTTAACCAAGTTACGAAGGTTTGAAAACTCGGTTTTTTTCGCGTATTTTTGAGTGGTGCGTTTTTTTTGTTGCCCAGTGTATATATATATATATATATATATATATATATATATATATATATATATAATAATACGCGTATAGGCGAAAAATATTTTATGTTTTATTATTAAATAATGCAGTTTATATAAACTTTAGTAAAATTTCTTAGCACATCCATATTGCATTCTAGTTAGGTGCAGTCACCAATGCCTTCAACTTGCCGTTTAACAATGTTATTATCAATGAAAAATAATTAAATATATATTTTGTATAACCACAAATATTTGAAGGGATAATAAAAACATATGAAAACACTCAATCGGGGTGTATGACATATTTCAGGGCAACATTGAAATATTTTAAATTTCAAAATTATAATTTTAAATTAATTTTACGGTCTTACGTATCAAAATCTGTAGAAACTTTATAGATATAAAACGTTCTATATATATTATTTTGGTTTAATTTTTTTTTCAACTACTAGGTTGACAATCTAAAGATAAATAGTAATATATAAATAAATAGTAATCACAGAGTTCATCCGAATATATATATATATATATATATATATATATATATATATATATATATATATATATATATATATATATATATATATATATATATATAACTTTCTTTTGCGAAGTAAAATTGTAATCACCAAAAAAATCTAACTCGAGCTTTCAACGGATATACACGTTTTGACCTTCCCTGAATCGAGTGTGTGTATGTGGACGCTCTAGAGCCGAAACTGTCGAACGTAAAATTGTGAAACTTCAAACTTAAAACTTGTATCTGGTCTAGTTGTGCACCTCCTATTTTTGATAAGAATATTAAAACCGTAAGTGCATGTTTACTATATGCTTTTTTTGTTCTACCTCCAATATAGCTAGAACAGCTGCACTTATGGCAAAATACTTAGTAAAGGGTATTAATATTTTGCACAACTATTGTTTGAAAAGTTTCTTTAAATAAAAATCGTATTACATATGCCTGAAATATATTGACAAATAAACAAAATATAAATAATGTCATATTTAACACAAGTAGATCGACTGAGAAGAAGAATTTTAAAGAATAGTTTTCTTAGTCCAAAAGCTATCAAAATACGTAGCTATTTTAAAAAATATGCATTTTTAATGTAATGGCATCGATTCAAAGTGAAACTTACATTGTTAGCCAATAATTTCGTTACTTAATGTTGCTTAGAATATCGAAATATCAATATTTTCAAAAAATCATACGTATTTCGATAGAAAAATAAGAATGCTAGAATACACAGCTATACAGCGTTTATACTCAAGCGTTGGTTATAGCCGTTAAGGACTGTTTATTATTGCCTTGTTTCACGTCAAGTTTCCGAGTATCTCTATCTAACGCAACAATATGGACAACCTGTCCTACTTCCACCAAGTTTAGTGTGCAAGCAGGATGTGTGCGCTAGATAAAGATAGCGATTTAACTTGCCGTGGAAAAAAGCTATTATAAATGCACCGTTAGGACTCTTCCTTCAAATTATTTCAACAGTAAACAGCATACACATCATCTAATGGCAGGTTGAAATGATAATTATAGATAAGGATAATGATTTTAGGAAAGTAATAGGCCCGAAATTTCGTTTTTGTTGAAATCACTGTGCGAGATCGTATTAGAGCGCCGATGTGCGGTCTACTTCTATAGCTAGAAAATTGTCCTTTCACTTTCGATATCATTTTGTTACCAATAGAATATAATTTTCATATATTCGAATTTTTGAAGAGGCCAAAGTGGTGTTACCACTTAATGTGGTTTTAAAATGTGTTTAGTGAATTTAATTTAATATTAATGTCATTGCACATATTAAATTATTAATAATGTTATACTGCTGTTTTCAACATGCAATTTAAATTGACGTGTAATTTTAATTCGAAATTGAAATGTGAATTTTACAAAATTCACCCCGATAAGAATAACTTTTAGTAGAGGTGGAGCATTCCAAATACAAGTATTTGAAATATATTATTCTAGAAAATAGAAAAAATTTGTAATGTAATACCAATAAGTTTTTTTCTTTTTTTATTTTCTTTTTCAAATATAAGTTTGTTACTATTATAAAATACAAATTAATTTGTATAAACATTCTTGTTTATACAAAAAAAAAATAAGTGCAGGCACCAATAATTGCCTCACGGCGAGCTTAAAATCTGTGAAAAATTAATAATTAATACCTATATAATAACAGAACCAATTACTTTTCCGATAATAATTAGATTTTAATATAACTGTGAAGACTAAACGAAACTAGTGCTATTACGCCGCAAAATTATCATATTAATTACATAAGTATAACGAGTATCTAATTAATTTTTTTATATATGCAATACAATGGTACCATAGTTTCTTCTCTATTCATTTTAGAACGAAAGTGTAAATACAAATGATGTTCAGAAATAAATGCTTAATTTAATGAGTATGATATTATTCATATCATTTTGTTATTTAAGAAAGGGAACCAAATAAAACTTACACTTTTATATAATCTTGGATTCAGGACCACGAGACCAGAGCTTTTTGTTAATTTTTACTTTCTTTTACGAAGTTATAAGTAAGTAATGAAGAATTTCGGACTCGAGATATCAACGGATATACACGTTTTGACCTTCCCTGAATCGAATGTGACTATTTTCGAAATGACGCCTGTATGTCTGTGAACGCTCTAGAGCCAAAACTGCTAGACCTAAAAATTCTTAAGACTTGTATATGCCCTAGATGTGCACCTCTTATTTTTGAAAAAAATATTCAAACCGGAAGTGCATATTTACTATATGCATTTTTTGTACTACCTCCAATATGACTAGAACGACTGCACTATTGGCAAAAATAGTTATGTTCATAATGAATGATATTAATATTTTTGTTTGAAAAGTTTCTTCACTATATTCAGTTGCGAGAAAACTGCTACGAAAAATCATAAATATCTTGTTTATGTTACCATGAATTCGCATGTAGGTTAATAAATCGGATCATCTGCGCCTGTCAATATTTTGACAAATAGACTCAATGAGATAAATGACATTTCAGAATATTCCTGTAGAGTATTGGTTAGTTTGACAATTTGTGTGGGATATGTATCCCAAACAAATATATATATATATATATATATATATATATATATATATATATATATATATATATATATATTCCACACAAACAGGCCACTCAAGATATTTTTGAACCGATATTATACACGACCGAATGCTATAGCTCTTCTATGCTGCCGTACGACGAGCTAGAAGTCAGGGGCTAAGAATTTTTTTCGATCTTCCACCATTTTGGCGTGTATATTACTACATATGTATTCTATACATATTACATATGTATAGAATACATATGTATAGGATAAATTGAAAACAAGGGTATTGAATACGTCTTCTATCCGCAACGTCTTTTAACAAAGAACGTTGCGGATAGAAAACGTATGCAATCCCCTTGTTTTCAACTTATCCTATAACATGCCACAGCAGAATTACTTATGTGTATGCATATTCATCTATAGATCTCAGATAAATATTTTAATCTGTTATAATTATTTACAAATATGTTTTTTATGATTTATTGTATGATTTTCAATATTTGAACTAAAAACTGCTTGTAATTCTTTGCAAAATTTACTTTAGCAAGAGTTCCAGAATATTTCCTAAATTAGTTTCGAACTTAAAAGTTTATCCTTTCTTGTTAGACATAATCTCGTAATCTAGCATTTGGACCGTAAGGTTTTGCGGAAGATAGTTGACAGACGTGAAATCTCAGTCTCCACGGTGCTGGTGCAATGTGGAGACAGGATCAAGCCTTGTCATCTCCCGTGACGCGTTAGAAAGAGACTAACTCACGAGTCACGTTCGCATTCGTATCGTATCGTTCAAGCCATGAACATAAGGCAGCCAGCAACAAACAAGACTTTGGTAGCAGCAGCAGCAGCAGCAGCAGCAGCTTGATGACACGATATGGCGCAATTGGCCGGGAGGCACGTGTCTTCAACGTGTACGCCGGGGAATTAGAAGAGAAACCCAGCACAAAGAAACCGCAAATCTCATTCGATCTTTAATCTCATCACAGAGGCCACCACCGTCTGTCAGCAAACACAAAAACACAATAGGTCCACGTCGCGTCGCGTCGCGCAGACTTCACTCTTGTAGAAGGCCGCATTACGCTTGTCAAGCCAATTGCAATACTTTGCATGCCCCAAAAACAGAACAAAAAATGGGTTGTGGCCAACGCGGGACTTTCTTTTACGTAGTTTTCATCAATATTTATTGATTATAAAAATATAATATTAAGAAATAATAATCCAACAGAAACAATATAAAAAACTTAGCTTACCTTATATAAATGAATGGGTTGAAAATTATACCAATACCAATTTGTAATGGTTTTGAACTAACTAACTATCAAAACTAAACAATTCTCTACAGAAATATTCTGAAATGTCATTTATCTAATTCAGACCATTTTGTTTTCTTGTCGAAATATTGACAGGCGCAGATGATCCGATTTATTAAGCTACATTCGAATCCATGACAACGTAAACAAGATTCTCATAATTTTCGGTAGCGGTTTTCTCGTAACTGGTACATTTATTGAAGAAACTTTTCAAACAAAAGTTGTGCAAAATATTAATATCTTTCATTATGAACATAACTATTTTTGCCGTAAGTGCAGCCGTTCTAGTGATATTGGAGATAGAACAAAAAATGCATAGAGTAAACATGCACTGCCGGTAAGAATATTCTTTTCAAAAATAGGAGGTGCACAACTAGACCATATACAAGTCTTAAGTTTGAAGTCTCATAATTTTACGTTGGACAGTTTCGGCTCTAGAGCGTTCACATACACACACACACACGCACACACACACACACACACACACACACACACACACAGACGTCACTCTGAAAATAGTCACATTCGATTCAGGGAAACTCAAAACGTGTATATCCGTTGAAATCTCGAGTTCGATTTTTTTGGTGATCCCTATACTTACTTATTACTTCGTAAAAGAAATTAAAAAGAAGCAGGCTGTAGAGAACAGAAGCCAGTGAGTGTTTCAGCCATCATGCAATACATTCTTATCGCTAACGTCCAGCTGCTTCTGTATGTGATGTAACCGCGAAAACGCTTAAGCCAATGCTGAATAAATATCAGTAATTCCCAACCCGTCTCAGAGACTAACGCATCACACAATGAGAATTTTGTTATTCAAACATGTGAACTTTACAGTGGACTTCTATGTTTTGTATACGGATTAATTCAAACCAGAACTGTATAACTTGATATCCTTTTGATGTTTTAGTGTTATAACTATATATAATAGGTACATATTATTTGATGTATCAATATGACAAAAGGATATGTAGCTTTGCTTTTAAAATTGCATTGTTTTAAGGTTTGAATTGCAAGCATTAAAGTGCTGTTATATCAAAGGTAAAATACGTTGTCCACTATTCTGTTCCGTGACCTATTTTCATATTTTTTATTATATATTCTTGCATATTTCATAGTGTAAAAATATTCAATAAATTAGGATATCATATGAATCTTTATTTTACATGGTAGGATGTCAAGTTGACACCCCCCCCCCCACCCAATAACAACACTGAGTAAAAAATATGTCATCTTAATGCGCTCGTTATACGCTCTTATGCGCCTTCAATATTTTGTATTGCGCCAATTGTTTAAACAAGGATATGCATGTGTCTAAGTAGAGGGGGGGGCGACTTAACTCTATCCCCTCCCCTCACCGTTGTTAAAAATGAATAAGTAAATAGGTCATTTTATTACGCTCGGTATGCGCTCCCATGCGCCATTTATATTTATTATTGCGCCAATTATTTAAACAATAATTTGCATGTATTAAAGCGGGGGTGGCCAAGTTAACGCTAGCGGGGGCGCTATATATCAATAAAAATGAGAAAATAAATAGGTGATATTATAGCGTTCGGTATGCACCCATATGCGCTATTAATATTGTTTATAACATTTTTTGTTTCAACAATCAAAATTGGAATTTATGTGAGAGTGCTCATTTTAATGCTATAATTATTATCTATTAAAACTAAGGACTAATATAGATATAGTTAATTTCAATATTTTAAATATAATAAAAACTATAAGAAACAAGCTTAGGTACAGGAATAAATAAATCTCGGGATCATAATTGATTAGATTGGTTCAATTGGCAATGTGAGTATAATGATGATTTAGAATTATATACGTAAACTTAGAAATTTATTCATTTCATATTAAATGCCGATGAAATATCATAACAACAATACATTTTGTACTATAATAATTGCTATCGCTTTTAGTTTTGTATTTATTGATGTGACCGCGCTCGCCGGAACGGCGAGCTGATAGCACTGGCGCTAGCGCCAGTGCTTGTTGTAAAAATTTTGGTTGATTTATTAATTGTTAAAAGTTCAGTATTAAGGGGGGCTCCAAATTTTTTAGCCCTATAACTCGAGAAGTATACGGGCGATTGGATTTGAACTTCCAAGTATATAAGTATATATTTTTGGATTAAGGGCGACGAGACAAACACTTTCTAGCTCGCCGTACGAAGTGCGTTACTACGCACATTTAAAATTAAAGTTATACAATAATATGACAATATGAGAGTGTTTTTTCCTCCTTATTAGGAGGGCGTCATATTTAGGGCATTATAACTCCAGAAGCATTGGGGCTATTAGATTTAATATGCTGCAAGATCTAAGTGGGTACTCACTCTACATGTATTCCAATTTGTTTACAATCGACCCGGCACTTCGGACTACAAAATTTTGTCATACGAGCGAGCGGAGCGACCAAGCTAAACAACGTAATCTGTGCAAGATATTGTTCATTTTAAGAATGGTGCCAGAGCGCAGCCGATCACTATAAGCTCATACTATTATACTATTTGAGAGCTAAAACTAAAATCGATACCACTTCAGAAATCGGTTAAAACTCCAAATTTCTTATCAGTTCATAAAATCTTAACCGAAAAATATATATATTAGGTTAAGTTTAGATTATGATTCATTTTATTTTTTGAATTTCATTTTCAGTTACATTATTTGGGTTAATTATAATATTGGCTCAGGTTACGGTTAATGGTTTCAGAATTTGATGGCTACGAATCGGTTTTCGGTAACGGTTCAGTACTAACGGCGATTATAGGTCATTTTTGCAAATTATACAATTACAATATGGATGCCTTATTCCTACTTTAGAGATTATGCGAATTTAACATTCAAACTATTTTTATTATATTACCGGTTATTTTACGGGTAACAATGGTTAAATTTGTAAAATATGTGGTGTAAAATTGCTGTTTAAATTCACGCTAAAATTTCGCAAATTTAATAGTAACTCAAGTCATACACATGTCAAATTTGCCATATTTCATATAAAAAAAATCTTCAAATTACCAAGCGGATTATTTGATAATCAACACAAACTATGAAATTAATGATGTCATCGGTTAAAATCCTTTTATTAGTGACATAACAAATTGAAAATCGTGCGGCCGTCAAAATCTGTCGACTATTTGGTAAATAAATTCAAATAGATAAAATGCATCTAAGCCCGATTTTAGGAGATAGTTTCACACTGAAAAAAAATATCAATAAGAAAGAAGTATATGAAAATAAGTTTGCAGAATTTCATAATTTTTGTTTTTAGCATATTAACTGTGGCTTAAGGCTTATCAGACCTTTTCTCTTAATCCGGGGCTTTTGCCAAAAGATCGAACGAAAAAGGTTGGATCATAAAGTGCGGGACAATTCGTCATGCCACCCATTTATTATAATATAATAAGAAATATTTTTGTATGAAAGACGTAGGATATGCGATTTTGTGTAACTTGTGTAATTTTTGGGATCTCACTTCGCTCATCCAGCAAAAATCCTACTCGTTTCACTTAAATAACTATTAATTCATTATTTATATTACTGTTTGTTATTTAATTATCTGAAATATATTTGGCAAATTGATCTATATCAGATTGTATTTCATCAGAATAATAATCTGTATGTAGTTTATTTGCAATTTACGTTAATTTTCCCATTTTATTTACTATCAAACGTAATTTTACCGGTGTTGTACCTTGGGACGCATGTACCTTGAGGCAACATAAATTGCAACTACTCCTCGAATTTACTTATTTAAATATACATTTGGCCACTCTGATGAAAATAACTAGGTAGATGTTTCTTTACGACAGCAGTTTATGTACAGTTATAGTTGGTAAAATATTAATTTTAGTGTAAAATTTCATTTTTCGTTGTAGGTTATATCTTGTATATTTATGAAACTATTTGGTTAATTTAATTGTATGACAGTCTAGTTAGTATACATGTCCTACTCATTTGAAAACATATTGAATTGAATTTTCATAGTTAACTATATGCGTAGATATTATATTTTATTAAAAAAAATGTCTAGTTGTACCTCTGGATATGCATTCTGAGATTCTAGTAAGGGTTAATAAATTGTATAATTGCGTCTGCTACTCATTTTACGTAAAATTTTAAAGTCTTGTTAAAGCACGTAGGTTGTGGACTACAAAGGCAACAAATTATATCTCGCTATATTTATACAACTATATTTTCATTTAATATCTACTTAATTATTCATTTAAAGGGAAGTTTATGTAAGAATTACACTGAAGTAAATATATATGCTTTTGATCATTTAATTCTTGGTTTCTTTCATATACGAGGTACACGATGATCTTGTACCTTGTGACACTTTCTCATTTTTTCTGGTGTATTTTTACTTTCTTTTACAGAGTAATAAGTAAGTATTGTAATCATGAAAAATTTCGAACTCGAGATTTCAACGGATATACACGTTTTGGCCTTCCCTGAATCGAATGTGACTATTTTCGGAATGACGTCTGTGTGTGTGTGTGTCTGTATGTGTGTGTGTGTGTGTGTGTCTGTGAACGCTCTAGGGCCAAAACTGTCGAACGAAAAATTATGAAACTTCAAACTTAAGACTTGTATATGCCCTAGATGTGCACCTCCTATTTTTGAAAAGAATATTCAAACCGGTAGTGCATGTTTACTCTATACATTTTTTGTTTTATCTCCAATATCACTAGAACGGCTACACTTACGGCAAAAATAGTTATGTTCATAATGAAAGATAATAATATTTTGCACAACTTTTGTTTGAAAAGTTTCTTCATAAATTGTACCAGTTATGAGATAACTGCTACGAAAAAACTCAAATGTCTTATTTACGTTGCCATAGTTATACCTACACTTGTGACAAATTTTATTTTTAAATCGGATCAACCATGAGTTACATCATTTATTTCTTGTTTATAAAATACAAACAAGCATTACATTGACAGTTATCTGTATGAATTAATATTTAAAGTATTGATTTCTTATTAGAATAAATTGTATCAGGTAAATCATTATAGAATCAATTTATATTATTTATTTGCTAACATAATTAAATAACAATTTCAGGGTTTTGCTAGTGAATACTGCGTAAAAGAAAGTTGAGTGCAGGCCACTCCAGATATTTTTTGTTTTATATTATACTTTGAAATAACATCACAATAAAAATAATATATAATTACAAAAGCATATTCATTCCTAACGTACTATTATTTCTTTAACAACTCAACCCAAAAAATATAGCTCACAATATGTAAAAACTGTCCCGCGGTACAAAACTTTCTCCTACTATTACCATTTTTTACCGGTTAAATATTTCAATTAACATAATATAATATTACCTTTACATTTCTACTTATGATATTGACAGAATATAAAAACTGTTACAATAGTTTGTGTAACTCTATCTCCGCTTTAAAATGTTGAAATTGGGGAAATTGATATTTCTAACTGAAAAAATGTGACTGATCGATTACATAGTTTTTTATATGTAGTGTAAAAATGTTATTTCGTGTATTTTCTTGTTTGTAGATTCTGAGCGGAAACGGTGACACAGCCACCGTAGTCAGTCACCGCCTAATGCCACCAGTTTTTGCAACACGTGTCAGAGTTTTGCCTTACAGTGTGCACCGGCGAACCGTCTGTCTCCGGGTCGAGCTCAAGGGCTGCATGGATGAAGGTAAAGCAAAATACACCCTTCTAGCTTGCAAGCTAGCTCATATTATGTAAATGTACTGAAGAAATTGTATGTCTTGTGACTGACGCCGGAACTACTGCAACACTATCCGACAATGAATATTTATGTATTCTATGCGTATACAAGTGTATAGTAATAATTTATTCAGTTGAATTGCTATTAAGTAAAGAAAATATAATGATCGGATTGTAATTACCAATACAGTGGCATTTTATCGGAACATTCTTGTAGTAATGCGTATGTATTATTCATTCAAATTTATGCAGTACATACATACAATCAAATTTTCATAAATCGTTTTATAAACAAGGCATTTAACTTAATTTTTTACTACTTACATATCAAAACATCGATATCGTGATTTCAAATTATAATTCCGCAAAACATTGTTGCCAATTCGAGGGGAATATCTCTTTTTGTCGGATATTTTGAGCAAAAGGAAAAATGGGAAGAAATTTACATTTGAGGGGCTAAACGTATGAGAACTTCTTTTGCAAATTCTAAATGTAATGTTGCATATTAAGGTCGTGTTTTTATTCAACAATTTTAGTGTTAGGGCATAGTAATTACGGAATCTCCATCGCGAATTCGAACACGCCACTAGCGCCATCAGTGGTTAAATTGGTGCGTGAACTTCAACAACCAGTATAAATATACGTGTTCGACAAAATACCTTTAACCTAAGAATTTGTTTATCAAAATTGATTTGAAATTGAGAAGATTGTCAATATACATGTAATCCACAGGAAATGTCAATCTGTTCTAAGAAATTATTACGAATTATTTTTGAACAAACTATACAAACATGTAAAACTTGGTTAACCCGTAGGCATCATATGCCTATATCATATACAGTTCATTCTTCATAGTGTAATATGAAAAATGAGCCTGTATATTACTTGCATGTAATTTAATTTTTGATTAAATTCACATTTCACAATCTTTTTAGCTCGCCGTACGTAGTACCGAAGAGGCTAAAGCATTCGGTCGTGTGTCTGTAGCATTTTCAAATCAAAAAATTTCATTAAGAAAAAGTGTTAGTCTCGTCGCCCTGAATCCAAAAATGTATATAACTTATATACTTGGATGTTAGTCGTCGCTCGCTCGCTCGGTATCTCCTAAAACCAAATTTTGTTCCCTCTACTCCTCTGAAGGTACCGGAGCGATTCACACCAAATTTGGTACACATATTATTTGGCATCCCATTTGAATCCGCTCGCAGTTTAAATCGAATGGTCCGTATACTTCTTGAGTTATAGGGCCCCAAAATTTGGAGCCCCCCTTAATACTGCCCTAATAAAAATAATTAAAACACTCAAAATTCTACTAAAAATTCTAAGATATTTTATATCTACAAGATTTTTTCATATTGTTAACCCAAAGCCCGAAAAAAATTATTGAATATTATAATTTTGAATTTTAAAATATGCACAAAAAAATTTTTTTTTCAATATAATGTACAAAAAATTGTAAGACTTTTTACATCTATAACATTTTTTCAAATTGTTAACCAAAAGACCATAATAATTAAAAACCACTGCTCGCAACGCATATTTTACCTAAAGGCGAGCTCTTCGCGTTGGTGCGTTCTATGCGTACCAAATCTTGTTTTTTTTATATTTATATAAACATCAAAAAATAATTTAATATCAGTAATAAATATTTACTCAATCATTGAGTAAAAGTTTAAGAATTGACCTAACCTTATGGACGAAAAAATGTTCACAAACCGCCCTGGAAAATAGGTGGCATCATGGTCTACCAGGGCACTAGGATTTAGATTTAATATTATTATTATTGTAATTTCATAATCTAACTTTTTTTTTTTTTTTTTTAAAGAATATTCAAACCGGCAGTGCATGTTTACTCTATGCATTTCTTGTTCCATCTCCAATATCACTAGAACGGCTGCACTTACGGCAAAAATAGTTACGTTCATAATAAAAGACATTAATATTTTGCACAACTTTTGTTTGAAAAGTTTCTTTAGAAAATGTACCAGTTACGAGAAAACCGCTACCGAAAATCTTGAGAAACTTGTTTACGTTGTCATAGATTCCTATGTAACTTAGTAAATCGGATCAACTGCGCCTGTCAATACTTCGACAAGAAAACAAAATAGAGTGAATTAGATAAATGACATTTCAGAATATTTCTGTAGTGTATTGGTTAGTTTTGATAGCTAGTACTGCAAAACCATTACAAATTGGTATTGGTATAATTTTCCACCCATTCACTTCTATAGGATAAGCTTGGTTTTCATATTATTTTTGTTGGATTATTTTAGTTTGTTATATATATATATATATATATATATATATATATATATATATATATATATATATATATATATATATATATATATATATATATATATATATATATATATATATATATATATATATATATATATATATATATATATATATATATATATATATATATATATATATATATATATATATATATATATATATATATATATATATATATATATATATATATATATATATATATATATATATATATATATATATATATATATATATATATATATATATATATATATATATATATATATATATATATATATATATATATATCTATATATATATATATATATATATATATATATATATATATATATATATATATATATATATATATATATATATTGGTTAGCACTACAGGCCATTCAGGCCTAGGGCTTTGTTTACTATTTCTCTCCACGCTTTTCTGTCATTTGCAGTTTCTGTCCAGTTTCTCACTCCTATTTTCCTTAAGTCCTCTTCTACCGCATCTAACCTTTTTACTTTCTTTTACAGAGTAATAAGTAAGTATAGGGATCACCAAAAAAATCGAACTCGAGATTTCAACGGATATACACGTTTTGAGCTTCCCTGAATCGAATGTGACTATTTTCGGAGTGACGTCTGTGTGTGTGTGTGTGTGTGTGTGTGTGTGTGTGTGTGTGTGTGTGTGTGTGTGTGTGTGTGTGTGCGTGTGTGTGTGTGTATGTGAACGCTCTAGAGCCGAAACTGTCCAACGTAAAATTATGAGACTTCAAACTTAAGACTTGTATATGGTCTAGTTGTGCACCTCCTATTTTTGAAAAGAATATTCAAACGGGCAGTGCATGTTTACTCTATGCATTTTTTTTTTTCTATCTCCAATATCACTAGAACGGCATCACTTACGGCAAAAATAGTTATGTTCATAATAAAAGATATTAATATTTCGCACAACTTTTGTTTGAAAAGTTTCTTCCATAAATGTACCAGTTACGAGAAAACCACTACCGAAAATTTTAAGAATCTTGTTTACGTTGTCATGGATTTGAAAGTAGCTTAATTAATCGGATCATCTGCGCCTGTCAATATTTCGACAAGAAAACAAAATAGTCCGAATTAGATAAATGATATATCAGAATATTTCTGTAGAGAATTGTTTAGTTTTGATAGTTAGTACTTCGAAACCATTACAAATTGGTATTGGTATAATTTTCAACCCATTCATTTATATAAGGTAAGCTTGGTTTTCATATTGTTTCTGTTGGATTATTATTTCCTAATATTATATTTTTATAATCAATAAATATTGTTGAAAACTACGCAAAAGAAAGTCCCGCGTTGGCCACAACCCATTTTTTTCCTGGGTCTTCCTTTTCTTTTCACACCTATTAATCCTGCTCGGAGCATAATCCTGGTTGTCCTTTCTCGTGGTAGTCTCTGAATGTGTCCTAGCCATCTTATTCTCTGTGCTTTTATTATCTGTACTATATTTGGCTCTCCATACATATTCATTACTTCTTCGTTAGATCTTCTTTCCCAGACTACTCCCATTTTTTTTCCGCCGTATATTCTTCTTAACATTTTTCTTTCCCATCTTTCAATTTTTTCTACTTCCCTTTTATTTAGTATCCATGTCTCACAACCATATGTAACCGCTGGTCGTATAACAGTCTGGTATATTCTGATTTTAGTTTTCTGTGTTACTTGCTTTGCCCTGAGTACTTGCATGAGGCCTCCCGAAGCTTTATTTCCTCTAGCTATTCTTGCATCTATTTCTTTGCTACTTTCTTGGGCCTGTGTTAATGTTACTCCTAGGTAAACAAAGGTTTTAACTTTATCAAATTTTAGTTCCCTATTTTGATCGATTTTGACTGTTAAAAAATCATTGCCATCGGGTTCTTCTGTAACATTTCCCATTTTCATGAACTTGGATTTCCCTTCGTTTATTTTTAAACCCATTTTGTAGGCTTCCTGATGTAGTTTTTTTATTACTTTTTGCAGTTCGTTTTTTGATCTAGCTATTATTGTCACATCATCAGCATATGCTATGCATTGGTGGTCTTTATTGTAGATGGTTCCTTTTGTGTGAATCCCACTTTCTCTTATTATTTTTTCTAGCGCGATATTGAATAATAGTGCCGATAGTGGATCGCCTTGTCTGAGTCCCTTGTCTACTTTAAAAGGACTTGTTATGATGCCTTGTACCCTTACAACGGTCTCCGTAATCCCTAGTGTCATTTTCGTTAATCTTATTATTTTTGTTGGTAAAGCAAGTTCTTCCATTGCGCTGTATAGTCGATCTCTATTAATGCAGTCATATGCCTGTTTAAAGTCAATGAATATTGCATAGAGGTTTCTATTATGTTCATAAAAGTTCGCTTGGGCTTGTTTTATCACAGATATCTGATCTGTAACTGATCTGTTACTCCTGAAGCCACATTGATAATCTCCAATTATTTTTTTCTGAGTACCCGCTAAGTTTCTCTTTTATTAGCGTTGCTAGTATTTTATACGTTGTGTCTAATAATGCTATCCCTCTAAAATTATCGCAGACAGTTTTTGTGTATTGGATATATATATATATATATATATATATATATATATATATATATATATATATATAATTAAAACTACTTAAAAGAAAGTCCCGCGTTGGCCACCAGCCATTTTTTGCTTAAATATCAGCGTTATCAACCCTCTGTAACTCGGCGGGTATTAATGCAAAAATAACGTTGTAGGGGTATTTTTTTAGAGTTGAATTCGACGATCTACACGTTCCAATATCCACTTTTCTTTTCAAAATCTCTGTAACTCACCCCCAATAGCACACTTATTTGTTTTAAATATTTCATATTTGACCTATTTTGAATCAAATTATCCAAACATATTTTTATTGTAAACAGGTATAGAATAAGTCCGAGGTGAAACGACCAAATGACTGTACATATTTACATGTTTCTTTTTAACTTAGTTCGATTTCCTATTTGTATAAAACATAAAGGAAATTTTCGTGCTTAAAAAAAGTTTTTTTTTTCAAACCCGAACACTTCCGCAGAACTACAGTAGTAGCCCAACAACAGCAAAACCTAATTATTATTTTCTTGTTTCAAAGTTTCACATGAGTAGCTCTGAAGTCGATATTATATTATTCTCCGTCAAACTATTAACTATATAAAGCACTATAATACCCCATCTCCTTATAATGCATTTTGAAGTTTTACTACATTATGCACACAAAGACATAATACAGTTGTTTTATTTTCTTGAACATAATGCAAACGGACGTATATATAACATTTTGGAATATTAAAAAAAACTGCAGTGTCATCATCTAGACTTTCTTGTTCGAGTAATTAAAGAATATGCATTGATATTTTGTGGTCTATTTAAATTGTTTTATTACAACAAGAGTGAGAACGATTATTTTGACAAGACTCGCATAGTATTGTTGTACTTTTGCTATACGTTTTGGCATTTGTTGATACCGCGATTACAGTGAAATAATTAGGTAAATATAGTTAAAATTAGCTATGTTCAAAAACAATTTGTAAATGATACGATTTCTAGGAAAATTTTCGAAATTGTAAGATTTTAATATCTTTTGCGATATAAATAAGTAATAGGTGAGATTCTGTATTTAATAGTAGGTGGGTTATATATAGGGTTGCAATCATTGCCAAGCATTGATACGGGACGTTTATGGGCTAAATAAATAAAACATGAAACAAGCATTGGTGCAAGAACCAGTGTTTCCAGCTCATACCGGCAAGCAACAATCATGAAATACAATAATGAAATCGATAGGAATTGTTAGAGTATATATATATATATATATATATATATATATATATATATATATATATATATATATATATATATATATATATATATATAGAATTACTAGTATTTTTTTTGACCCTCAGGTTCACCATCTGTAAACACGTAAAGTTTAGGGAGAAAAGAAAACGGGACATAAACGAGAAAAATAGTATTACGGAATTGAGTAGCGAAATATGGTGATAGTCCCTTATACGTCCCGTATGGCAAACCCTATAGGCTATATACAAACCTTATATTTAATTTTATAACAGTTTTTGTAGTAGAGCGTTCACACAGATAGACACAAATTTCATCTCGAAAATAGTTCATATTAACCTCAGAACGAGAACATGAGATATGCTGAGTTTGTTGTAGTTTTGTAGGCTTAGATGCTGTTGCACTCTAAAAAGCTTGAGTATGAGTA
Organism: Leistus spinibarbis; assembly: GCA_933228885.1. NCBI lineage: Eukaryota > Metazoa > Arthropoda > Insecta > Coleoptera > Carabidae > Leistus > Leistus spinibarbis. The sequence goes on from OW121799.1 coordinate 1,712,246, forward strand.
GACTGTAGAAATATACAAAATTAATTGACAAATTAGAAGCTGCTGAATCTGTTTTATTTTTAAAAGGTACAATACAATAAAAATAAATTAATAAAATGAATCGTGAGCAACTGAGTGCCTTGCGGGTATTTTTGGCGAACTAACAAACTAAATTGTGTGAAACCTATGTTTTTTAAAATAAAAATTCTGAAAAAATAATCAAGAAATTTTAATTATTTTTATGATAGACACATGTTGCTTGTGTCACTGAACAGTCACTTCACACTATGGGTAAAGACAGGTCGAACTGTGTGTGGTGACATGACGAATTGGCAGGCGGTCAAATTGTAAATCATGCGGCCGTCAAAATCGGTCGATTGGTATATTTAAAAAAAAAAACGGATCAATTCTTCTTTTTCGATCTTTGTTTCTTCATGATAATTTTCAATATCCTATTACTAATACTAGTTCTAATACTAGTTTTGTGAATATTCGAAGTTAAAAGGTGACGCTGCCAACAAAAATAGAGCGGAGTGGAGCTTGGAGCAGCATCAATTCGAACTAGACGTACTTGATACTTTGTCTTCTAGCGATATGACATAACGACATAAGCGCTGCCACTATATGTCTGTGTGTGGATTTTTGCAGGGTATATTTCATATATGTTCCAAATAAATATTATTTTTAATTTTGATTAATAATCCCAATATTTTCAAATTTTATAACACGTGTAGGTGCAAACACCAATGTCTTTAGCTTGCCGTACTACAAAATCATAAATAACTTCCAGATACTATGCATATATAAATGCAATCATTATACTTTTACTGCACATGCTACCCTTTCATATCTTCTTAAATCTTTTAATATTTTAGAACTCCGGACGAAGCATATAAAAGTATTTTTGTATTAGTTTACTTCTAAGCTTGTAAATTATGTTTATATTTGCATCTGCCAAATTCCAAATCACAATAGAAATCGGCTAATCGATGGGGTAAATTGAAAAGATCTAATCTAGGTTAAAGAAAGGTATACTATATAAATTTATCCAAGTCCGATGCGAGGCACATGTTCCTAATGGTAGCCGGACAAATTTAGATGTTATAAATCTACGTGTCCGACGGTTATACCTACATTTACCCTACTGAACTGTTCGGCTATTTATCAAGGATTAAACTAGCCAAAGCAGTTTAATCATTGGAGCATTAAAAGTTATATCGGCTTAAGGACATTATCATTTCAAATACATAGATATCAAATTAATATATTCATTTTCCCAGCAAATAGGTTAATCGAAAAAATGCTGATCTCCAATACATTTTTAGATCCCCCGTACTACAACCACTGTACAAAAGTAGTAATTGTGTTTTGAATTTTGCTTCTAATTAACAAATAATAATTGTAGTGGCAAGCAGTTTACGCCGCAATAATTTTGTACTGATTGTTGCGTTGAAATTATGCATCTTATGTTTCGTTGTTGGATATACGAGATTAGATTTGGTATATTGCCATCTTGTCTCGCATTTAAACAACATATATCTCGACAATAGCTAGTCTAAGTTTTACATGTGTATTTACAGCTTTTTTATTATTAAGGTGCTATACTTGTGTACAAAAGACATGTTTTCCGACACACGGTATTCTACTAATAGATTCCATCACGTCACGTCTGTTATGAGATTTTTTTTCTAATGAATCACATTTCATTCTCATCCTGTCAAAATTAAGGATTTTTAATTCGCATCTGGTCTTCAATTGAAGTAATCTGCACGGCGTCGTATGAAGAAAAGTATATACATTTGAAGCAATTAATATACGAAACAATACTTGTAAACAGTGCAATATCTCGTATTTTTTTATTTAAAAAATCGGATTTGTCCAACAGAGTTTTTACGTTTTTAGTAGTAGGGTTATATATATATATATATATATATATATATATATATATATATATACATAATACATACGTATATATATATATATATATATATATATATATATATATATATATATATATATATATATACATAATACATACGTATATATATATATATATATATATATATATATATATATACATAATACATACGTATATATACATATATATATATATATATATATATATATATATATATATATATATATATATATATACATAATACATACGTATATATATATACAAGTTTTAAGTTTGAAATTTCATAATTTTACAACAAACAAACAAACAAAGAAACACACACACACAGACGTCATTCCGAAAATAGTCACATTCGATTCAGGGAAGGTCAAGACATGTTTTTCCGTTGTAATATATATATATATATATATATATATATATATATATATATATATATATATATATATATATATATATATATATATATATATATATATATCATTAGACATAGGGGATCGTAGTATTTAAACGATTTATGTTTTGATCATCATAATTTTTTTTTCTTTTTTTTCTAATATGAATTTTGCACTTAAAAAAATTCTGACTGACATAGACAAAACCGAATGTTGAGCTTGTGTAATTATAATTCATTAGCATAAAAGAAAATCAATGGTTTTTCTGTTGTATCATTAAATATACAATTCAATACAACTGGCGTGGCTTTGACACTTAAAAATTGTATAAATCACGTTGACAAAATGGGTTTGCTTAATTATTTTTAGATGAATCAAGAATTCATTTGAGTATAAAATCGGTGATGTAAAAATGGGCTTTTAACAGGCACTTATCGGTGGTAACACGGTTGGTTGGTACCGCCGACTGGCTTGTTCAAACACATGATTAATGAACGTGTTTTGCGAACTAAATTACTGTTTTGATAACGCGTGATCCCCATATTATTGTTAGCTTGTGCGAACTACTTTGTTGATCAAATATCGCAATGGTTCATTTGGGGCCCGAGTCCGGCACAGCTGGTGCAATTGAATTTAATATTAATTACTAGTGTGTTAGTCGGTGTTTATGGCGCATACACCTGTGCCAATACCGGCTCGTATAGTTAATTAAATTTAATACAGATTTATTAAGATAAAGTGTTAAAATGTCGGAGACGTGAAACGACTTGACCCTGGAATACTCACAAATAAGATAAAGGGTTGGGCCAGATGGCGCATCGCCCGCACTTTAAAACCGTCTTGGATCTGACTTATCGTGATGATCATACCGAGTTGGTAGCACGTATACCTAGCAAGCAAGCGACATTTGTAGGAGACAGCCGTTTCCAGTCCGCATGCACGCCATTGCAAACGCAACACAGCGTCGCGTCGGTTGCGTCGGTAGGTGACATCGTCTACCCGCACTTATAGTATGTTTAATATCCTACTCCGGCGGTAACACGGGGCTTAATTAGAATTTCCCAGTCATGAATCTTATTATTGTCGAGGGCAACGCATGATACGGCGATGATGACCTGGCCTCTGTGTGTTTCGCGTGAACGGTTGTAATTTGAGGCGGACGAGTGGGCGAAACGTCATGTTTACGAGGGTTCGACTGACTGGCCGTACGTGTGCGGTGCGAACGGCCAAAGGCACAAATACTAACATGTGCACTCGCACTACTAGAGCATACGGTTCGCATTTGTATTTGATGTGGTTTTAGTTCTTGGGTACCTACCTACATCATCCTCTTTGGGCATATGGGCAATAAGAAAACCGACGGGTCTCCATACGACGCCGGACAGAGCGAAAGTGAGGTAGCTAGTACAGGCTCATTTTCGGATAAAGGGGAAACTGAATAGGACATAAATGCGCAATATAATAAACCCAAACGCTGTTGCTGTAGATATAGGAATCCCATATTCTACGTTTTCGTCATATGCCACATGGTCGCTATGATCACGGCTATAATAATGGATAGCTCAGGTCGAATCTATGATTTATCAATACATTCCAAAAGAACAGTGCACACAACGAGTACACATTGTAGGGAGTGAACCATCGCACCCCAGTTCTCGTTAGTGACGTTCTGGGGGTGAACCGCAGCCGCAGCCGCGCCTCGAACGAAAAGCATTTTCATTGTGCACGCACACACGCGAATGCACTTAGTGTATCGGTGGCATTGTTGTTCATACGTACTACTACAAATATATCTATGCACCTATACATGCGTCTTTATATGTTCGCTAATGTGCGTGTGCGACGTTTCCTCTATGTTCTGTTTGCAGGTGGGGTAGTGGCGTACAGCGCCCCGGAAGGGTCGGAGCCCGCGCAAGGTTTGACTGACAGCTCATATGATGGTAGACGCGAAGAAAGCAGATTGGTCGCCGGACTTGGTCGACTCACGGACGGTGAATTTGGTGCAGACAACTTCCGTCTGGACATTGGTTACGGCAAGGGTAACTACCACCCTTATAAAATGCAATGATGACTTGCTCTATTATTTACACGATCGCATCCTTTATATCCCACAGGTAATGGATGGGTGGGCTGGCGAAATGATTCGTTCAAAGATGGAAATGTGGAGCTCGTGTTTGAGTTTGATGAAATTAGAAATTTCAGCGCAGTACATTTTTTCACAAATAATTTTTTCAATCGAGATGTTCAGGTAAATAAAAAAATATGTACGTTTTGTAGTACCTAGATATGTTAAACTTCGGAGGAATACTTTTACAATATATGAAGAATATCTTGAGAACCAATAGGTGAAATTTGGTAAACTAACACATGTTTGATCCCTTTAATATGATAAACGAATATGACTGACTAGATCTAAATACTAAATTTAGAACCAAAGGAAAATCATTAATTCATAGGTGATATATTTTTTAACGCATCATACACAATTTTTGTAAAACACACAATACAATCTAGAAAGGTACCTAATGATGCAGTTAGGTTAACTGTTGGTAGCTACAGAAACGTCAGGTTTTATGACGAAGTTCATAGTAAGTTCTAAAACATCTCTTTTGTGTACAATTTATAATCATTATGAAGTTATGGTTATAAGTTTATTAAAATATTTCCTGGCGCAATAAACTATAACAAAAGATAACTTGATCCAAATTTAAAATAAACTATAACTTACAGGTGTTCGCTAAAGCCAAAGTGATGTTTAGTATCGGCGGTCGATACTACAATGGCCGTGCATTGTCTTACAGCTACATGCCGGATCGCATGTTAGAAAACGCACGCAACGTTACCATACATCTACAAAACAAGCTGGCGCGTTTCATTAAAATACGCTTATATTTCGCATCAAAATGGATAATGCTCAGTGAAGTGACATTCGAATCAGGTAACTTAAGGAACATTTTACTTAAATTTGAATGCTTCCAAAATTAGGGGTTACTCATACGGTTATTTTTGTAAAAAAATATATGTCCGTAAATTATACAACTTTACAAGTAACTACCGCGTATGTTGCACATTGTTTTCATGTTCATATGGCGTGGGTCGTGTATGACCATTATAATACAATGTCAAGCCGTACTTGGGTTTGTTTGTTTTTTTGTAACAAGTCAGGATAAAGACAAACTGGCGTAAATATTATATTGCCTGGAGGATATAAAATTCATATTGTAATCATGGCAGTTCATGTTAGCCGAGTACCAAGCACGTTGATGAGTTTTCCGCAACAGCGACGGCTAAAACATCTTACTACAAGCACTATTTAATTATAACGTAATAAAAGCAAAGTAATATTTGCACGCTTGAGTTTCCGGCTATGTGAGCTTTACTTTTTAATGAAACGTTGGCGTTTATAACCGCCGTCGTCGCCGCCTGTTCTTATCGAGCGTCCGTCGAGACGCGCCGTGATGTATCTCGATTAGTGATCTGGTTGAAGTGCAACTCCGGAAGTTTGCATTACAGAACGACCCGGATGCTGATTAACATTGGCGTGTTCCAGTGCCTGTCGCCATGAATATGACGGAGGAGCTTGAGCTCAACTCTAGTGCCGAAGAGATTATTGTGAATCCCGAGGGTGACTTCGCCTGGGAATCGTTCGAAACAAGTATGCAACCAACACCATACAATCAATACTCATACTTATAATTCATATTTTGCAAAAATAGTTGCTGCCCGAAAAGACGGCCAAGGATTTATAGAAGTTGTAATCGGAGTACTTACCGCTGTTATGCTACTGCTTCTAGTTGTATTTGTTATTATACTAGTTCTCAGTCGACGACAGAAACTGCAAGGATCACCCACCCTATTAAGAAATCCATTTGGAGTAACAATCAATATGAAGGTATATTCAACATATTTTGTTTTTATTTATTTTATATTAAACTTTGAATCCCTGCAACTCAAGTAATATACAAATTACCAATTACCGAGATTCATAGACTAGAATTACTCTAGTTTGGCACTAAGCAGTACGAGTAAAACAACCATACACGAAAAAAGGAATGAATGTTGTAAATGTGTTTTTGTTTACGTTAGACAAACAGCTATATATATATATATATATATATATATATATATATATATATATATATATATCATTGTAAAAAATTAAAAAAAGGTTACATATAATTTTGTCGTACGGAACAAAGTTGCCTCATATATTATTAGCCTAGGGGTTCAATACAACTTCAGACGACCCTGCTCAAAGTTGTGTGCGAGCTAATTTATCGATTTACTGAAATCCAGAGAGATGTTAAAACTATTTTTTTCGTATCAAAACCACAAATTATAAAAATCATGTAAAGTTTATCACCTGTTACTATCAACATAGTGACTATCGTACTATTTTACTGTGCAAGAAAATTAAATTTTTTGCAGACAGCCGTCGTGGTCTAGTGCTAGTGCGTGCCCGTTGGAATACATAGCGGCATAATACTAGTAGTTGGTTTACTGTAGATATCCCTTTCTCAACAAAATAATCGCTCATAGTCAGAGTTGGATTTATCACAAGGATGCTCTATGTAGATTAGGACTTCGTAATTTTAGGGGCCTTCAAACAAGATTGTATATACCTGCTTGGAAGCCTAAAAATAGATGGCCAGGCTCTGCGATATCTGAATTCGAACCTGCACTACAATATCAATTTTGAAATATCATCTTAAATTTTCGATAAGAAACAAAATTGTTGGTTCAAAATTTAATTTCTCGAGAGTAATTGATAAAAAATATAATGCGAAATGAATTTCAACATAGTCTCGCGCGCAATATTAATTAAAACGATATTATTTTGTGTTTATTAATTACTCTTATCAATCCTAAAACCCTATGAATCCGTCAAATGTGATGACCTGTTTTAAAATTTTAAAATCATATATTTAATTAGGATTTATTGATGAATTTATCATCGACCAACACAAATCAAAGCAATCACCCAACACCAGTGAGTCAAGAGCCACCCAGCGATCCATCATCCGTGTCTTTCGAGCAATATCGTTCCCCACTTGTCAACTCATACTACACACCCAACTACGCATCGCAGCAGAGTAATTCGGAAGCCGAAGAAACTGAACAGCCACCAACAGTACCCCCGTTGCCGCCTTCACCCTTAACGCCAAGTCCTGTGACGGTTGATCAGTCACCGGTACACTATCGAAGTTTACAAAGCACTCCAATTGTGAATTCAAAAACTAAAACTACCAATGCCGGCACTTATTTTCCACGCATTGCCACAGATCCGCCAAACCGAAAACGATACCATACTGCACCAAGAGATAAACAAAGAGTACATAAACACCAATCTTCGTTACAATATATTTCATTTAGTCTATTTTCATTTTAGCAGCCACCACCAGTAGTATGTTGGAATATCGCACCAAGTATGGGTCATGCCTATAATTGTCGAGAAGCTGAACTGGTTCCAATTCCTCATTATTCTTTACAACCAATGGAAACGCTAGGATCTTGCCGTGCCGGCGAGGTACAAAAGAATACATCGTAATAGATTTATTCTGCTTGAGTTATAAACATCTTATGTTCCAGATTAGTCTGTATGAAACGGAAGGATTAGAAGATATAATACCGGATGTTGATAAAGTCGTAGCCGTGCGAAAAATTAGCGTGGATAGAATGAAAACGGAGGCTGCATTAAATTCTATTGAATCCCTCCGGGAAGTTCGTTTCCTGGCAAGTCTTTCAGACTCAAATATTTGCCGAGTCCTTGGTGTTTGCACAGCGGAACAACCTCCATGGACAGTTATAGAATATGGCGAAATGGGTGATTTGTCGCAATACCTTCAATTTCTTGCGAATAAATCAGGAGCTACAAGATTATCATCAAGTTCATTTCCTTTAAGGTAAAGATGTAGTAATATCGCATTTACATACATTACGTCATACCGCTTCCTATCAAAATTGATAAATAAAAAAAGAATTTCCTTCGGTTTTTTAAACGAGCTTTCTCCATACTAAACAATATTTATATATTTGCATAAATTAAAATGTTTGGCTTGATTTGATATTCACATTATTTTGTAAAAACTAATTGTTCACACTGATTGATATTTTACTAGTAAAAATTAATATGGAACTGCAATTATCTCAAAATTACGTTAAACTAAATGTATACATCTTACATAATGTAATTGACTTTCAAACTAATAAATATACTTTTTTTTTGAGTATTTGTGACTATATTAAAGAAAATTTAAAAAAAATGTATAAAGTTTGAACCTCAAAGCCACAAAAAAACAAAAAAGAACGACTCATTTTGAAATTTAAAATATTCAATAAAACAATTGCTTACAATGTCGTTTTTGCATTGTTTGAGCAGTTCAATTGGGTCCATCACATATTTGAATTATCTCTTCAAGTATGTAAAACAATTTTCTTCATAAAAAAAATAGGTTGCTATAAAAATGATTTCTTAAATTTTATTGTGTTTAAGCTCGCTAGGTGGAAGGCATTGGTACCTTACTTCAAACCTATTCGTTTTGTCAATATCAGGTATATTATAAATTAGCAATACAACTATAACTATTTTATCATTACAGCTACAGTTGTTTAATGTATATGGCAACACAAATAGCGTCTGGAATGAAATATTTAGAAACCAAACATATCGTTCACAAAGATTTAGCAGCCAGGTAACAGCAAATATAAATTTGTTATTTATACAATATATATATATATATATATATATATATATATATATATATATATATATATATATATATATATATATATAATAAAATGCTAATATTTAGGCAAAATTAATTCGAAAATGTGTGATTTTTAGAAATTGTCTGGTTGGTCGTGGATACATAGTGAAAATAGCCGATATAGCTATGTGCAGACCACAGTATCGAAAAGATTATACAGAAATTGGAGGACGACCTCCAGCACCAATACGTTGGTTGCCGTGGGAAAGTATTCTTTTGGTAAGTGGATATCCGATATCATTATTTTAAATTATTGTAATTTTTTGAATATTTGATTTCAGGATCGATATACATGTTCCAGTGGCGTTTGGGCGTTTGCAGTCACACTTTGGGAGATACTAACTTATGCCTGTGAAAAACCATTTCATCATTTAAATAACGAACAAGTTATTCAAAATGCAGAACATATGTATTACGGTGGTGAATTACAGGTATGTGTGTGTATTAATTTTGAAATTTCCCTAAGAAGGTTTTATTGTAAAAAGAAATATTCTTTTCCATTACAGGTCTTTTTGCCGAAACCAGAAATATGCCCGACGGAAGTATATTCCGTAATGTGCGAATGCTGGAAACGTGACGAAACTTGCAGACCATCCTTCAAACAGGTGTACTTATTTTTATCCCACATAAATAAGGACTACATTCCTTCAGACTGAGAATATACATAACTACATAAGCATAACGGTATTTTTATTTCAAAAAACAAGATTAAATGCAAAAATGGTTATTGAATCGCCTTATAATCACAATCAAGCATCATCATTTTAAACATTTCAGAGGTGCCTAAAATTCAAAATATAAATTAATAAAACCTTGTATGTGATAGTGATCAGCACACGGAAGATATGAAAATACGTAAACATTACCAAAAATGAACTATCAGAAATTAGTAGAAAAAGCACAAAAGCTAAAATAATAAATGTTCACAAAATATAAGAACTCAAATCTTTGGCTATGTATCGTACATGTTTTAGCTTTATTGTAATATCTTTGTACAATATGTAATTAAGATAACATTTATTTTTCTCTAAGATATAATATACTAATCTCTTATAAAGTGCTTCCAAAACCAGTCTCCTCTGAACCGACATGGTTTGCTTGTATATACTCGTACACACACAGCAAAATGTTTAGGGATATGTAATTAAAAGTATAACAATTTCATTATTTAAACCATTACCTTTCATTATCCCTAATTCTTGCTCTACATGATATATGTAAATTTATACGATCAAATTGCTCATATATTTCTAATTTATAAATGTATAATTTCCATTTTTATATAATATTTTATTTGATAACATACTGCAAGTTATTTGCTGCTGGAATATGTTTTTTTTTTTTATTTTTATAATTTTCATTTGAACATTCGAATAAGAATTGAGTGTGACAATCACTAATTTTAATTCGTTTTTTAATACATAGAGCCCAAAAACAATTTTCTGTATCACAGCACAAAACTTACAGTAAAAATGTTTTCTTCTAGTTTAGAAAAGAAAAAGAAAAATTTTCTATGTATCTGTAGCAATAACAGCAGCAAATTAATTTTATTTGCTATTGAATGAATTAAGACATTCCACTTTCTTAAATGTAAAAATGTACATTATTATAAATAAAATGGACCAAAAAGTTTATGAAAAATATACCAATAAATAAAGATATATATAATAAAGTACATGAAAACCTTAATCTTCTGCCTACATATTGATTTAAATCATAGAGAAAATTACTTAAGAGAAGAATCCCTACCCAGTAGCATGAAAACAAAAATCATCGTTCCGCTCTTGACGTTTTCTGATCCTAAATTAAAATATAATCGTTCCAAAAAAATATATGTCGCTTAAGTATGATCTAATCCACGTCTGTACAGACGAAATTTTACAAAATTTATATATTTTACGTATAGAAATAAATGAAACATTTTCCAAAAATTGATGATTTTCATAAGAGGTTTATTATGAATTGAAGAATGATATTCGCAATTAACGGCTGTACATGCCTAGATTGAACTTTTAACTTGCAATTATTAACAGAAATATCTTTTAAAAATACATTTTATAGTCATACACTGTGGCATCATCAGACTAACTAAACAAATTAAATATGTATAATGTCCCCCCCTAACTGTTATAACTGTGATGATGCCACAGTGTTTACCAAGTTTATTTTTTCTTTGCATTACATTATTATGGAGTTTTACAAAGTTAAGGCCAATACAATATATATATATATATATATATATATATATATATATATATATATATATATATGTATATATATATATATATATATATATATATATATATATATATATATATATATATATATATATATATATATATATATATATATATATATATATATATATATATATATATATATATATATATATATATATATACCCAGTAAACACATTCTCTTGAATGTACGTCGTCAGTATATAATATTGAGACTGTTTGACGGCGCATGTATGTAGTGAGAAAGGAATATACAGAGATCTACCGCCGCTTTTTACTCGACTCGCATGTATATCGGGTGTATGTAATAACTATATCGTCAAATGTATGTAATTTTGATGTACATATTACATTCTAGGTAAGCGTAGACTGTACATAGCCGGAAACATTTACGGTATATATTAATTCCGATGTAATTTGTATATTAATTTTATTAAATAATTTATATATAAAATCGACGCCAGCAATAATAAACTTATTAAAGCGCCATTTTCAATGCATAGGATAAAAAAATTGCAAAATTAAGATATATTTATATTCAAAATAATGTTACATATCATAGTTTCATCAAAAGCATATTTAACTTCTTTTTCTTAATATTAACAATAAGTAAAATAATAAAAATAACTATTTCTATTTGATCGTAGAACAGGATTTTCACAGTGCAGCAATCGTGTATTAAAAATATTGATATAGTATAACATAATAAATATCTTTTTGGCATTTTCAAACTTTTTCTAAGGGCATTATTAAGAAGAGCTACGCATTTTTGGGGATGAAATATTTAGTGCTGCTACAGGTATATTTAGTAATAACAAATACAACATTCGATTCAAAAACGACTAAAAACTAGTATAGGCTCTAAGTATTTTTAAGAGACTTGAAATAGTAAATTGAAGTAAAAATAGTGAATGCGTGGAAGCCCAAGTAGACATTTACATTTCATTGCAACTAAATACATAAGGTGTATTATTGTATACTATTCACTACATCTAAGAAAAGGAAAAGGTTCGGATCGGAATACACGTGTTTGTCTGTTTATAGGCGCAAATTATCAATTGTTAGTATTCATATTTTTGATTGTAGATTAGTGTACTAATTATTTACATTTGTTCACTGATATCTGCAACAAGATATAACATAAAATAGAATAACGAGATGCGAAATCACTGCTATGGCTGCTGTGTGGCCCCGACATAAAAAATAACATTTACATCTATGCCATCCGTCGGTATCGGAACACAAACCCGTAGCCACTTGATTACTGCTATAGGCAGTTAGTCATCATAACCGCTTGAAATCATTAGCCGGAACAATACCATCAAAAAAATGGTTAAGGGTCCTATAAACAGGAAAGCAAATCTGTATGGTTAGTTTACACAGCTCGTCAACTATCAGCAACAAACTGTATCGTTTACAAAAGGTTAATTTTTGCGCTTCTGCACTTCGTACGGCGAACTAAAAATAAATTACAGAAAAATTATATGCACACCAAATAATAATAAGTAATACATACATATGGTCGAATATTTAGATAATTATAAATGGACACTTGTGATTTATCCTTATTTTCTTTTTCCCTTCAATTTTCTAGAAACTTAAGGTTTTAAACTTTAAACAGGAAAGCTATTCCGTTTGGTTAGTTTACACAGCTCGTCAACTATCACTTGCAAAAGGTTAATTTTTGCACTTATTTCTCTGGGTGTTGAAGAATTTGTCCCGATTAAGTATTTTTCACCCCACATCGTAAAACCGAGATTTTCTTGATAGGATATATTTTTATAATCCAACAAAAGTTGAAATAGCGTATCTACGATCCATATCATACAAATATGGATAGGCAAATGTGTTGTATTATGCGTATTTAGTAAACACGTAGTGAGTCAGTGAGTGAAATGGAAAATGTCTTCCATCACTTTTTATCTTATAGTGAAGACATAGGGTAGCGTTATGTTTACATATTCCAGCGGCATTTGGGTTCACAACAGTAACTATAGCTTTGTTCGTTTGCCCTGCACTGACTGTACAGTTCATGATTTGTGTTTCTTGCAATTATAATGATGAATAAGGACAGATTATGAATAGAGCACGAAATACAGGCCCAACGAACAAGCCTATTGTAACAAAATATATTAGAATGACTTTCCTATACTTTCTATATCTATATTTAAAATCAGTGGTCCTTGCTGCCCCTCCCCCTGTAGAGCGATCACATGCATACTGACATATACACAGAATGTCTGTATTCCTCTCAATGTGTGTCTGTGACAGACAGAATAATTTCGAAAGTAGATAAAAACGTTTCAGGGGCGGAAAAATTGTATATTTCCGTTATAATTCCTTATATACAATCGTATAAGATTTATATTAACCCTATAGCATGCGACACCAGCAACAAGCAAATAATAATCATAAAATCAAAACATCATATTTTAATGTTCTACAGTATTGGCTGTAGAGCGTTCATATACACCCGCACACATACTAATACACAATAACACTCATACATACATACATACATACATACATACATAAAATCAAAACATCATATTGTAATGTTCTACAGTATTGGCTGTAGAGCGTTCACATACACACACACACATATACTAATACACAAACGCACGCATACACACACAGTAGTTACTTAGCAAATAAAGAAGTAGACTCTGTAATATGTACAGCCGTATTCCCAACAAATATGTAATGAATCTAAAACCTAATATTAAATTTTAATAATGTAATATATGCAGCCGTCTCTGCAGTAAAAATGAAGAAAATATTTACAGTTCTAAATAATAAGAAAAAACAGACCTTATAACATATGCAACTGTATTCACAATAAATATTTTAATTTCTTTAATTTTGTCCTATTTTATATAAATACTTACACATACCAACTATTTAGTTCGTAAAACAGCAATTCTACATAAAATTATTGATGTTCGACTTTTTTACATAATATAGAAATTTAAAATTTTATAGCGATATTATATACAGCAATGTATATTTGAGCTATATAAAAAATCTACGTCTTAATTATATAAAAGTATGAATAAACATGCGAGGTTGTTAGCCGTATGTCGAATGTACGTAATAATTATTATCTAGTTGATGAAATGTAGCATGGACGTAATATCGATGTATTTCCTACTCCGTAAAAAGCGGCGGTAGATCTTCCCATGCGCTCCGTTTATTACATAGCATTTACGTTCTGTGTTTGCTGGGTATATATATATATATATATATAATTATATATAAATATTAAATTTAATGCTGTTATTTTAAAGTAATATTACTTCTTAAGACGATGATAAACCCATGTGAAAAACGACGTTTTTCTGCGCCTTCACACAGCCCTTATTTTTGTTAGTATCGAATTTTGAAAAAATGTTCTACGTTTGGAAAGAATGAAACTCTGAAATGATCGGATTAAAATTTTCAATTTTGGTTCCACTTTTTAAATAAAAATGTATAAATATGTCCAATTTTTAAACAATTCTTACAGATATATGTAAGCCAAATTCAAAAATCTAATCCGATCATTTCAAAGTTTGTTATTTCATTTCACATCATTGAAAATTTCAATTTTTTTCTATTTAAAACGAACTCCCTGTGAAGGCGCAGAAAAAGTACTTTTTCGTGTTATTTCTCTAAAATGTGTGACTGTTGCAGGGCGCCTCTATCGTTTATAAAATTAACTATATTGCTAGAAGTGAATTGGCACCGCCCAGTACAATATTTTCAAAAGTATTTATACGATGAAATATATTTCATAGACAGCATGTAGTATTTTGTTCTAATAAAATAATATACAATCGAGAATTATATAAGGTGGTACATTTGAATTTCTAGGGTCTTATTCAATAATGTGTTACACTAATTTTTTATAGGTTGAATTTAGAGGGTAGTTCATTATAAAATCCTCGCCCCTGAATTAATTTTATATATATTTATTAAAATTCAGAGTGAACTACCCTTAGTTCAACCCTTAAAAATTGAGTTCGACAATCTATATATATATTGAATCAGATACAAGGAACTCTTGAGCGCAAGGAATTCAAATTGGCCATTCTTAATTTGCTAGTATTACCCTCTACCCTTAAAAGGACAAAATTAGAAGAATTTCTTAAATCTGAAATAATATTCGGCAATTCCGCTTAACGTGAAAGTGACCAAGGAAATATTTAAGATGGGGTAGGTTTATCCCTTAAAAAATTACCCCTCATATATACATGCCGCACATCTATGTATACAAATTTGAGCTCAAGGAATTCAAATTTGCCATTGTTATCTTCCTTGGATTACCCTCTACCCTTAAAAGGACAAAATTAGAAAAACTTCTTAAATCTGAAATAATATTCGGCAATTCCGCTTAACGTGAAAGTGACCAAAGAAATATTTTAGAGGGGGTAGGTTTATCCCTTAAAAAATTACCCCTCATATATGCATGCCGCACATCTATGTATACAAATTTGAGCTCAAGGAATTCAAATTTGCCATTCTTAACTTCCTAGGATTACCCTCTACCCTTAAAAGGACAAAATTAGAAAAACTTCTTAAATCTGAAATAATATTCGGCAATTCCGCTTAACGTGAAAGTGACCAAAGAAATATTTTAGAGGGGGTAGGTTCATCCCTTAAAAAATTACCCCTCATATATGCATGCCGCACATCTATGTATACAAATTTGAGCTCAAGGAATTCAAATTTGCCATTCTTAACTTCCTATGATTACCCTCTACCCTTAAAAGGACAAAATTAGAAAAACTTCTTAAATCTGAAATAATATTCGGCAATTCCGCTTAACGTGAAAGTGACAAAAGAAATATTTTAGAGGGGTAGGTTCATCCCTTAAAAAATTACCCCTCATATATGCATGCCACACATCTATGTATACAAATTTGAGCTCAAAGAATTCAAATTTGCCATTCTTATTTTCCTAGGATTACCCACTACCCTTAAAAAGACAAAATTAGAAAAAATACTTAAATCTGAAATATTATTCGGCAATTCCGCTTAACGTGAAAGTGACCAAAAATAAATTAGAGAGGATATTTCTTAGAGCCACCCCTCATATATGCATGCCGCAAAAAAAATGGAGCTCAAGGAATTAATATATATTCCTCCAAATAATTAATACAGCGAGCCGAAGATATTGGTGCCTATGGTACCTATATTTATTATATTATCATATATTTTTACTAATGATAATGCCCAAAACTGTTTATATTTTTTTGTTTATTTGTAATAGCAGGGTGCTTAGAATCCATGCATAAGAGCATGACTCACATTCGTCAACACAAGTAAATATTATTTTAAATCGCAACAATTACTACAATGTTCTATTTCAATTTTATAAAATTATGAGTTCACTTTGTATCTAGCTCTGTTAGCAGCAAGTTAGTTTTACATAAAAAATGGGATGACATGTTCTGGTTGAAGAACATGGAAGAAAAATTAGTTGAATTTTATACATATTGCCTTCTACCTGAGTTAGTAGATCCACGAATACCACGTAACGGACATATAAGGGATCCTGATTACATAATTGCAGCAATGCGAGAAAAAGAAAATAAAAAAACTGATAATCGAAAATTATTTTAAAATTTCCATATAAGAAAAACATCGTAAATTTTTGAATATTTAAACCTAAATATTGGGGTTCTATAACTCCGGGAAAATACGGGCGATAGGATTTTGACTACGGTCGAATTCAAATGGGATGCCAAAGAATATGTGAATACCATCTTTGGTTTAAATCGCTCCGGGATCTTCAGATCTTCCTGTATCTCAAATGGCTAAAAACGGCCCCATACATTCAGAGATGATGTGCGGCCACAAATTTCGTAGTGAAATGGTAGACCAATTATCATTCATATACATATCTATTCTGTTATTCTTATAATATATAAAAAATATTATTTGTTGTAAATATAATTCTATTATTAAAATATGTGTTTTTTTTTTAAATAATAAACGTATTTTTCAATATTGAATATATAATTCATTTTTCTGAAACTGAAAAAAAACGTTCCAATAGTTATAATATATTGTATGAGCATTCTTGTTTATATATTTTAGAACGATATCGTTATTTGTATATGTAGAATAATAATGCATAGTTGTCTAAAAATCAGATACGAAGCATACGGAGAGTCAATTTAATTCTGAGTGTACTTTGTGCTCCCACTCCGTTGAGTTACCCACTACGTCACACAATTAGCACCGCCCAACAAGCTACACGTGCTATACTGCCCTAACACCCGACCCGTCCCTCACGTGCATGCAAGACGGGTTGCTCATCCTCTTAACTATTACAATCAATACTTACAGAAAATAATCTATTCATATTAAAAACAAATCAATAGTATGCTGAATTTACTAGTGTAGTTTCTATAATTTGATCTTAATTTTATTAAACCAATATTTAGTAATAAAATATATTTAACTTGTTTGTTTCTCATTTAATATACACAAGACTGAAAAATGTCGTTTAATTTAATTTTCATCGGGTTCTTAAGGTTAGCGTACATATATTTATAAACTATGAAGAAAACAAACAAGATTCGATACGTACAACGCACCGATGCGTCCAGCTCGTCTTTAGGTAAGATTGCGTTGCAAGCAGCAGTATTTAGTTATAATGGTCTTTTGGTTAACATTTTGAAAAATTGTTATGGATATAAAAAGTCTAATTATTTTGATAAAAAATATTTTTTAGTGCATATTTTAATATTCAAAATTATAATATTTAATATTATTTATGGCCTTTGAATTAACAATATGAAAAAAATGTATAGACATAAAATATCTAGTATGAGATGCCAAATAATATGTGAAAAGTCCCCTCAAACGGATTGAGGGTCAAGATAGATCATTCGATTCATCTTCGAGGGAAAATTATTTCCCTAGATTTTCAGCTTCGAAAATCATTCTTAGCGCCCATAACCTCAATAATACGTTTATTCTTTCTCTCTCAAATATCTCCGGTACTACTCAACTTTTTGACATGCGGTTTGATGCATTCGAAAGGTCTTACAGAGATAATCTAGTGGCAATTTTGAATTTTTTCGCGGGTAATTCAAATCATTATGGCGTTTTGAAATTTTTAAACGCAGTTCTCACACATTTGCCGAAGAGGTGCTAAAATTTTTCTTTATTTCTTTTGAAGCATTGTTAACCTTTTTCATATGGGATAGTGAAAAGAAAAATTTTACCTTGACAAGGGCTTAAAAAATTTGACAATATCATTTTTGATCCATACTCTCGACTTTCTCTGTTGCACGTGAATTGGTGGGGGGCACGGGTGCATATACAACCCTAGACGTCCCTTATTGAAGTGAAAATTAGTGTCCAAAGTATGCGGTAGAGGCGCTAGTATCGAATAAGTAAGTAAGTAAGTTTTGCGCACGAGGCATGTCCTTTTTTTCTTTTCATTGCCATTACAACATCGTCAAAAATGATTCAAGGTCCGCTCAATTTCAATTTCGTTGAGCTCTTTACACGTGCTTTTCTAAAGAAACGGTATTTACATTTTTACTGATAGTCTCTACATGTCCAACTGTAAGACTTACTTACCCGATACTAGCGCCTCTACCGCCGCTTTGGACACTAATTTTCACTTCAGTTAAAATTTCAAAATAATTTTTATTATGTGCGTGTCATTAAAATCAAATTTCTTACACGGTTTTAGTTATTTAACATATATATATATATATATATATATATATATATATATATATATATATATATATATATATATATATATATATATATATATATATATATATATATATATATATATATATATATATATATATATATATATATATATATATATATATATATATATATATATATATATATATATATATATATATATATATATATATATATATATATATATATATATATATATATATATATATATATATATATATATATATATATATATATATATATATATATATATATATATATATATATATATATATATATATATATATATATATATATATATATATATATATATATATATATATATATATATATATATATATATATATATATATATATATATATATATATATATATATATATATATATATATATATATATATATATATATATATATATATATATATATATATATATATATATATATATATATATATATATATATATATATATATATATATATATATATATATATATATATATATATATATATATATATATATATATATATATATATATATATATATATATATATATGTGTGTGTGTGTGTGTGTGTGTGTGCGTATGTATATATATATTATATATACATACACATGTGTTTAAGCGATTGTCGTTTTCGTTTTGGAGAAGGCATTTCCAAATTAACAATAAATGATAGCACGTAATAACAGCTTACACGACAATAATATTAAAAGAAATATCTGGAGAAATATATTTTTTACGCAGTTTTTACAGTGGATTTGACCTGTTGTAAAAGTTATGTGTAGATGGTAACCGACGATATTTAAACTCTGAACCTTCCTGTGTGACACTTTATATCATTAACACCAATCATAAGAGCATATAGATACACATTTGTAAGCGACGGCCCACGGAAACCTCCGATACGAGTAGGTACATGTATATTATATCTGAAAATAGAATGCAAGTTGAGCTAACGCTCAGTGAGAAGGCTGTCATTAAGCAGTGACTGACGACGGTCTAATAAAGCAATAATGATTAAGCCATTTGTATCTGGATAATGAGGTAGAATTTAATTGTGCACAAGAAGCATCACAGCCTAAGCAACTAGTATTTAGGTCTGCTAGAACCTGGCCCCGCCCCACAGACTTGCTGTGGGAATACGGGAAATGCCAGAGGAATCTCTCCTCACAAACTAGTTGTGTGCGTTAACGAGAAGCTTGTCTCCGCCGTGGGACCTTACGGCATCGGGAGAATGAGTAAAACTCAGTCTCCACCACTCCAGATATTTTTCGTCCATTTTGCTTGCCTCACTTTTGTAAAATCACCAAAACAAACTGTAAATCTCTACAGAAATATTCTGAAATGCCATTTATCTAATTGAGTCTATATTGTTTTCCTGCTAAAATATTGGCAGGCGCAGATGATCCGATTTATTATGCTACATGCGAATCTATGGTAACGTAAACAAGATATTTATTATGTTTCGTAGCATGTTTCTCGCAACTGGCACATTTTTTGAAGAAAAGTTGTGCGACATATTAATCTATTTCATTATGAACATAACTATATATGCTGTAAGTATAGCCGTTCTAGTGATATTGGAGATAGAACAAAAAATGTATAGAATAAACATGCACTTCCGGTTTGAATATTCTTTTCGAAAATAGTAGGTGCACATCTAGGGCATATACAAGTCATAAGTTTGAAGTTTCATAATTTTTCATTCGACAGTTTTGGCCCTAGAGCGTGGACTCCACTGTTGCTGCATATATCAATAACTGGACGTCATCATATAGCTCTGTTTCATAATGTACACGCTAGATGTCAGCAGTAAAATAGCAACTGTTGCTAGGATAGCAATATGGCTATGTGTTCAGAATAGGCACCCAGGATCATGCGTTGAGCGGACCAATTTTCGTATTTCGCGGGCTGAAATAAACGAATAAACGGATGTGACGTAACCACTTTTTTAGTTTATATGCATTTTCAATTTGAAAATATACCTTTATTAAAACCGAAACGCAATGGGTGCTTTCCAACAAGGACTTTGTTGACACTGTGTAACACACAGTCTGATAAACTGCGTTTCAACTATAAACTAGAGTACGACCAGTACGACTCTAATCGACTCTGTGAGACACTGCTAAATAGCAAAGTCTGCTCTCTGCGTAATGATGTCACGAATTACAACTTTTACAAAATAATTTATGAGTAGATTGAACGCGTCTATGCGTCCCGCGCAATTTTAAGCATAACCAAATCTAGCAGAGAGTAGTACTGTTTTATTATGTTTTCGATGTCAAATATGAGTGCACCAGATTTAGATATTGGTGAAAATGGTAAGTAACGACTTGCGCGCACTCTGTTGGTTAGAGTTCATTTCATCGCTTCTAAAGCATTCCAAATTCCAACTAGCATGCGGCACAGTGATCGGTAGGGTTTGGTGGGGTTTGGGAAAGTCTGACAATGTCTCTTAAAGTTCTCTTGTTGGAAAGTTATCGTATTCTTTTTACAGACAATCTTAGCTTGTTTCGGTTAAAACTCATCTTCTCGCTCTGTGTACCCATGGGGCAGACAGAGTAAAAATATAACATTTAATTGTGCCTAGCTGAGACTTTGTTTAAAAAGAATAGGCTAATGCAGCTCTAGAAAGGGGACGTTGGTTAGAAGCCGAAGATTTAAAAATAGTAGAAAACAAACTTCAGTTAAAATTTAGCCGTACTGGTATACTGTTAAGTTGTAAAAAACCCCGTGTTAGGTGCTACGCCCGATGCAATTTCGGAAGATTTTGTAGTAGAAGTAAAATGTTCGAGTAGTGAGAAAAATATATCCACATATATATAAAAAAAAACATTTCCACAAAGCATAATGCGCAAGTACAGTTGTAAATGCATTTACGCAATAAAACAAAAGCATTGTTTTGTGTAGCTGACCCCAAATTTAAAGAAAACAAGAATGTCGAAGTCCTACATGTCGACTATGATGAGATATTTATTTTAATTTAATTAAAAATGCAGAAAAGTTTTGGTTAAAAAATATATTACCGATAACCGATATTGTTGGAAAGTGGTGGTGGTTGTGTAGATTAAAATAATATATTATTCAAACAAATGTTATATTAATAAAAATAACGTGATGCAATTGCTAACCAATAAAAAATGTCTCAAACTCAATGATTTTATGAATGGTTCTACGCACAAGATATGGGCGCCGGGCGCCGGGCGCCCTTGGCAAGCAACGTCATTCGTTTTAACTGGTTCAGTAATCGATGCTTCTACGGTAGTGGAACATGAACTTTGAAGCGTATCTACAATCTGAGTACAAGATGAAGATGGTTCGACGAAGTTGAAGTCTGATGGCGGCGCGGCGCTGGGATTTTCGGTATTTCAGTCATATTGTCTATTTCTACACATGGTTCAAGTTCGGTATTAGAAACATCTATTCTTCTTCTTTTTATTATAATTTCCTTTATTTCCTCTTCCTGGCATTCAAATTTATGAGGTATAACATTTTCTTTTAAATATTTATACCCTCCAAATTTTCTAAAAATATCATAGTCCTTTAAATCTTCTTCAAGCTAAAAAATGAAGAAAGAAAAAAACAGTTGATTAATGCATGAATGCATCGGCAAAATATGATGAAAACCTACATTAAAATGATCCTCGCACATATGTAGCACTGTTTTAGGTGATGCACATGATGGATCCCTTCTTGCTGCTTCAAACCATAATTTTCTTCGGTGTTCTTTTTTCGGCACGACAAGAAACTCTATAGCTGAGTTTGCACCAGTGTTTTTGCACATTGGCACGCAACACCATAATTTTTTTCTCGACATTTCATTTGCAAACTTATGAGATCTTTATTGACATTTGACAAGCAAATCCATAACAACTTGTAGGACTCTGTTTACTTATATCTCACCCAAACAAATAACCTAACTTAAATAGTAACAAGTACTATGCTTACTGGCATGAATATTATTTAAATATTCATTCAAAAAAAAGTATGTATGAACAATTATCATTATATCATAATTCTGAATCACGCTTTCTCTTACATTTTATGTTTTCCCATGCAGGCGTTTCACAGTGACAGTTCCGAACAATGGAAGAACCAATCAACGGGCGTTTTTGGTCACGTGATATTTTTGAAAATTAACGTGATTTTCAATAATTATTTATAATTAATAGAAGAAAATATATGCGTAACTTTTATCATTATATGGCTTTTAATAAAATTGTCTGTTGAATAAAGTGGATATTTTATACGATTCAACCTATCTGATCCTAACCTCTAATTTAGTGAAAATTGTGTTAAACATTGAATTATATTTATATAATCGTAAGCACAAATGACGAAATATAGTAAATAAATACCTACACGTTTTGGAATCCACTGCTGATTTTATCAATTTCAATTAAAACAATTCATTTTACCAAATTTAACCAATTTCAATTACATATTTAATTTATTAATCTGTTTCATTAGTTTTTCATCAATTTATATTAATATTTAGTCGATTTTACAATTATATTTATAATCGATTTAAATCTATTTTAAAATGTTTATATCAATTTTTATTTAATTAAAAATCGATTAAATTCTTGTTTTATCAATATTGATTCGAAAAATACATTTTGATTTTTAATTATAAAAATCAACCAACACTAAAGCCTATTGTGTTAAATTGATTTGGGTATAGGTCATTGTGTGTAACTTCAATAGAAATCAGACGCAATAATAAAGGTCAATCAAGTTGCCCCCCAATAATAAAACTAACTAAGAAATATGTCATTTTATTGCGCTTGGTATGCGCCATTAATATTTTTTATTGCACCAATTGTTTAAACAATTATATTTTATGATAGTTATAGCTACTAATAATTCTAAGATATTTCATGTCTACAAGATTTTTTCATATTGTTAATCTATGCGAGCGACGAATAACAAGTATATAAGCTGACACACGACCGAATGCTTTAGCTTCTTCGGTACTTCGTATGGCGAGATAAAAATATTTATGGCGCATAAGAGCGCATATCGAGCGCAATAAAATAACATATTTTTAGCTCGCCGTACAGTATATACAAAAAGCAACAGTGATTGGTCGTACGTCTGCAACATGATCAGATCGAAAAAAAAAAAAAACTTAACAAAAAGTTCTTGTATTTTCGCCCTGAATCCAAAAATATATACAACTCATATACTTGGATGTATGTATCTCGTTCGCTCGGTCGGTCCGTCGTAAGACCTGAGTTTGTGAACGCAACTCGTCTGAAAGTACCGGGCCGATTTTAATGAAATTTGGTATACATATAATTTCCATGCCCGTGAAGTTCCCGTCGAATTTTAAATCCAATCGTCAGTACAGGGCCGGCGTTATAGGCCCCCAAAATTTGGAACCCTCTTAACTTTCGATCAACTTTTAAATTTTTTAGAATTTTCTACAAAAAATTCTAAGATATTTTATGTCATTAAAGTTTTTTCAAATTGTGAGCCCATAGGCTTAAAAAAAATAATATAAATATATTTTGAAGTATATCAGACATTGAACGTCATCTGTTAGTGAAATGACGAAGTTATGTTATGTGACAGTAATTTGTTTGGTTATATTTTCCAATATATAAACTATTTGCTTCTGTGTTTTAATTAATAAAATTAGGAAATGTTGATCAAATAATTTTCAATATCCTTGACTAATCACGAAACGAACGATATTAACGTTACCCAAGTGTGCAATTTTAAATGTGAGATTATGGAAATTAAAACTGTTATGGTACATGAATAAATAAATCTCGGGATCATAATTGATTAGCAGTGTGAGTATAATGTCGATGATTTAGATTTATATACGTAAACTCAGAAATTCATCTATTTTATATTAAATGCAGAAGAAATGTCATCAAACATTCAAGACAACATAAACCAAATTTTAAAGACTCGTCGTATATTTTTACATTATTGTATAAAACAATAATTTGAACATATTCCAATATCGAATTGCTAACGCTTTTAGTATTGTATTTATTGCGATTGGGCTCGCCGGAATTATATTAAATTTTAATTAAGGCCACCCCCACTTTGAGACATGCATATCATTATTTAAAATATTAATGGTGCGTACCGAGCGCAATAAAATGACATATTCTTTTATTCGGTTTTATTATTGGGAGGAGGGCAACTTCACTGACCTCAATAATAATACAATATACCTTAACCCTTTGTACTCGCTCACTTTAAATTGTGGTAGTTTACCATAATACGTCTAATACGATATATACTAGATAGGCATGCATGCCATTTAAATCCTAAATTATATTTTTTACAAATATCAAATTTCCAAAAAAATATTGTTCCTTATTCGTTGAAAGTCTGTACAATATATTATATGTAAGTCAATTATATACATATAATTGTTTATTTTGATAATTGTAATTCATCACTCTAGAATAATTGTACAGGATGGATGGCAAGATTTGAATATCTGTCAATCATACAGCTCTCATTATTAAAAATTATATTAGTTTAATTATACAAATACAACTTCCTTATAATGTCTATGAGACTGCACATAATACAATTTAAGGGGGTGTTACCGTTTGGAGATTTGAAAAAATCGATTTTTTTTGCATTTTTGTGTACTGTATACTATATACTTTCATTCCCCCAAGCCGTTTTTCTATCCGCAATTTCGGTATTCACTTTTTTGCTTATTGAAGCAAAGGGTTTAGCGCTCCGTAAAAATAAGAGGAGGTTCTACTCTACGGTGCTGGTATAGCTGACTAAGAACCCCAAAAATGATCAAAATGTATGTTCAATATTTAAACGCGTTTTTCTCGATACAACTATTTTTGTGCTGGCCGATGACTTTTCTCAGCAACTATAACAGTTATCGACTTGAGTTTTCGGAAATAAGTTCTAAATTGTTTTCTTCGGCTTTTGGACCACGGTCATTTAATTATATTTAATACTTTTTCAAACGCCCTAAAACTGAAAAAAAAAAACATGGTAAAAATCGACCACTTTTTTCGTATGGCCGCCATTATGTTAATTAACGACATTTTTTCATGACCGAGGTCCAAAAGCCGAAGAATCTTATGCAGATAGTTAATTGCATAAAATTTTCTTTTTCAGATTAGCCATTGCAAAAAATTTTCATCGGTCAGCGAGACAAATCAACCTGACACGGCCATGTTGACCGCCTAATAAATAAATAAAGACAATTATTTTTTCACAAACAAAAATGAGTTTTCATTATCCACACATCAGTAAACAATATGCAAAAAAAACCAGAAAGTCTTGTAATACCTGCAAAATTTTTTATTGAAAAACAGCCTACCATAAAATTGGCCATCTAGACGGTAACACCCCCTTAAGAATATTTCTTATTATTCAACGATTTTGTTAAAAATAAAATTGACTATACCAATATTTCGTGATTACTACATATTCTAGAACGATAAATTAATGAATCTCAATATTTTTCCTAAATTACATTTAAATATTTATTAATTTATGAGATTAGTTTAACTAGGATCCCCATCCTCAAAAAAAAAAACTTTTCTAAAACCGGAAATTCTTATACTAGAAGTAAAAATCATAAATTAGGCTTTCGATCAAGAAAATTTTATTTAAAACTTCTTTTAGCTAATAAATACATATACATTTGGCAATACTCTAAAGCAGGCATGAGCAACCTACTGGCCGGACAATCAGTTCTTCGGCTTATAAGCGTAAAGGAACCAAACAGAATGCGGCCCGCACTTTACCCACCACTAGTCTAAAGCTAAACAATGCAAGATGTTAAGGTTGGTTTATGCATTCGAAATAGTACGATTTCTTTCAACGAAGTACAGAGACCGCACATACAAAATGTGCATACACTGAACACTAGTAGTAGAATTCTTATAAATCTAAAACAATTTTAACGTACCGCTCAAATATAAGGTATAACCACGCGGGCGCGACAGGTGCACAGCAGCACAGCTGACTTAGTTTGACTTGCTCTCATACGTAATGCTGAAGTCCAAACTGATTGTCAGTTCACAACAATGTACTGTATCAGGTTACGGGGCAATGAACATGAAATTAAGAACTTCACTTTTTCGACTTTTGTCGGGAAATTTGCCACTGTGCGTCGCCCTGAATTCAAATATATATATATATATATATATATATATATATATATATATATATATATATATATATATATATATATATATATATATATATATATATATACATACATAACTTAATTCAATGATGTTAGTCGACGCTCGCTCTTAGGACCGTAGTTGTGGCATCTATTCCTCTGAATGTACCAGAACAATTTGAAACAAATTTGCTACTTATATTCTGTGGTATTCTATTTGAATCCGCTAGCATATAATTGTCATTGTACTTCCGGAGTTATAGGGCTGTCAAATATAAAACCCTCTTTAAAACTTCCCATAAAAAAAAAACAGAAAACTCTAAAATAATTTATTCATATTGTGATCCCAGATCATAAAGAAATATTAAAAATAATATTTACAAATTTTTAAATATATTTTTGGTTTTTAGTAGATATTTCACTAAATATATATTTCTTTGTTATATATATTTATTTATATATATATATATATATATATATATATATATATATAAAAATATATATATAAATATATATATATATATATATATATATATATATATATATATATATATATATATATATATATATATATATATATATATATATATATATATATATATATATATATACATATATATATATATATATATATATATATATATATATATATATATATATAATATATAAATATATATATATATATATATAAATATATATATATATATATATAAATATATATATATACATATATATATATATATATATATATATATATATATATATAAATATATATATATATAAATATATATAAATATATATATATATATATATATATATATATATATATATATATTAAACAAGCTTTCAAACTAACCAATACTCTGAAATGTCATTTATCTAATTGAGTCTATTAAGTTTTCCTGTCAAAATATTGACAGGCGCAAATGATCCGATTTATTAAGCTACATGCGAATCCATGGCAAGGTAAACAAGATAATTAGGATTTTTCGTAGCATTCTTCTCGCAACTGGCACATTTTTTGAAGAAACTCTTCAAACAAAAGTTGTGCAAAATATGAATACCTTTTATTATGAACATAACTACTTTTGCCATAAGTGCAGCCGGTCTAGTGATATTGGAGATAGAACAAAAAATGCATATAGTAAACATGCACTTCCGGTTTGAATATTCTTTTCAAAAATAGGAGGTGCACATCTAAGGTATATAAAAGTATTAAGTTTGAAGTTTCATAATATTACGTCACATTCGATTCCGGGAAATCTCGAGTATTCTAAATTTGTCATGATTACAAACTTATTAGTTCGTAAAAGAAAGTAAAAACCAAACACGTTGT
This sequence comes from Leistus spinibarbis, assembly GCA_933228885.1. Lineage (NCBI taxonomy): Eukaryota > Metazoa > Arthropoda > Insecta > Coleoptera > Carabidae > Leistus > Leistus spinibarbis. The sequence continues at coordinate 1,740,729 of OW121799.1, forward strand.
CGCTCCGTGTAGATATTTATTTGTTACTGAAAGTTGTATAAACCAGCCTTAAGATCATCTAAATTATAAAGCTCTAGCGCCGAATAATGATTTGAACTTTGAGCACATACAAAGCCCGAAATTGGATGCCTATTTTGGGGGATAGGAGTGCCAGCTTTATGAAACTTAGTTTAAGCTATATATTACTTTTCATTACATATATAATTTATATATAAATTCTTCATGTTTAACAATATACATATAGATACAGTCCAATGCATTACTATCTTTACATACGCACCAATATAAGAACAATATAAATGACTAATAAATCAGTCTTTCAAATAATGAAGAAAATTAAAACGATAGGATTGAAAAATGTTCAGTTATTATTTGGCGACTGACATAAAGATTGTAATACGTCATCATACTGGGGTATATTTAATTCAAATGTTTCCAATTGTTGCGCTAAATCTTGTACTTGTTCAGCTAGTGTCGGTAAGTCAGAAAATGTTTGTAACGGGGGCGCACTTTGCCATTCTCTGTAAAATTTTCCCAATTCACTTTTGGCGTTTGTTTCAGCGAACGGTGTTTTCTATAAACAAATTTCAATCATAATCAACGCGATACATTTACATTTACCCTCATATTTATTGCATGATTTATATGATATGAATTACTATTTTATAATCGAATCATTTTTTATCGAAACAAGCAGCTAAAACAACAAATTTATAGTGAAAATGTGTTACACAATAATGATAACCAACATTTAAATAAACAACGTTCGTTTCATTTGTAGCATTTAATTATGTTATGTTTTAGATTATTTAATTCGATCTTAAAAGCCAATAGCGTGCAAATAGTTAATAAGAAATAGCAAAGCGTCAAGCAATGCTAATATAATGTAATGTAAACATGATTAGTTAAAGCGTCATGCAAACAATCAAAATTGTTCATCTTTTGAGATTTCTTTTCGTATTTTTGTAGATTTATTTTTATCAAATACTATAACTAACCGAATAATTCCTCTATTCTCTATTTCCAAACCATTAATTTTCAAAGTTAAAAAATATATGAATATACAATACAGGGTATAAATGAATTCATGTTATACATTTCTAGGATTTCAGAATGGATCTACTTTTGTAGATCCGTATCCGTCGTATCCGCGCTACATCTTGCGTAATAGATGCCCCCAGCAGCCACAATACACTTGCGCTATTATCTACTTTTCACACCAAGACTTTAAGATAGGATGTTAAAGTGAGGCTGACTTGAAGTGCTAATGTGTTTGCGCATGATCTGACTTCAAGTTCGTCTAACTTGAAGACAGAGATTTGCGTCTTCAAGTGAGATCACGTGCTATTTGTTGCCAACGTAAAATATAACATTGAAAATATAATTGACAGATTTTAATATGATTTATTTAATGCTTTAATATATGTATTTAAAGGTACCAAATATATTAATATATGATATTATGACACATATTTATTTTCATTTTATAGAATAAATACAAAATCAATTAATCGAAACAATGAATAACCTAAAATAAACATTATTTTGTTAGCGCGAACTGTTGCCAACTCAAGAGTTAATATGTAATTATAGATGGCAGCAGTAGCGATTGAAATATCTAGTTTGAGCGAAGTTAAAGTGACCCTGTCTTAAAGTCTTGGTGTAAAAAGGCGCCAGAAGTTTAAAACTTGAATTCATTTACACCTGTATATATATATATATATATATATTGTACAGACTGTTCAAAAATTATCGAGTTGACCTTGTCAAGGTTACGGTTGGTATTCTTGCTAGTAAATTCCCCCAATCTTAAAGAGCAGTGGCGCTCTAAAATACAATTGAATAAGAAGTACTCAAGATCATTTTAATGCTTAAATTATCATTATTGTAATTCAATAATGGAATTGCCATTATAAAATAGTTATCTGATATTCACTACATAAAATAAACATCCAATTATAAGGAAAACATTAGAATAGCCATACATTTATTAAGTGATAAAACTACATGAACGCCTATAGAAATATAACAGACTGATGCACGAATGCAGCAATTTGTGAATCCAATTAGGTAATAGAAAAAATCCCTAGAAAATCATCAAGATCATGCCAATTATTTCAGAGAATCCTTTATATTTTAGTATTAATATTTTATATATATATATAAATAAAATAAGTCGAAAATTGTTTACTGTCTGACTGTTCATCTGTTTGTATACTTATAACTGGAGATACGCTTTATCGATATTCCTGTTTTCTTTTACATTTATAAGTACGTTCTAAAATCTAGACGGATTCTGAACTATCTGCTTTTACACGGGGGATAAACGATGACGTATTACGTTTAAAGTTATTTTTGACTAATTTGTTATTTAATGGCATTTTTGATCAATAATGTCAAATGTGTTTGGTTGAAGAGGAAATAAATAGAAAAAAAACGACGTTGGTTTAATTTCGACAAATTAAAGGTCTTCCTCTGAAAATTTGCGATGATGGATGATAATGTGCTGAATATAAACATTCATACATTTTGCACACACGTATGTTCCAAAATATGAATACAAAAATATTGTTTTCTTTTATCAAGACAAAAGGAAATCATCAAAAGTGTAAGTACAGCAAACAAAAATAAGCCTGTTATTCTACAAATGTTTACCAAGTCTACCATAATGAAGTCGTCGTTCGTTGACACCATTGTGAAGCCAGTTGCTGGTGGGTCTGGATCAGCTGGTGCCATTCGATCGCAAGATTTTGAGTTTCCATTTGTGTCTTGTTCATTAATCGTATCAGATTTTGGGGTATGGCATTCGGTGCACGACACAGGAGATGGGATTCTTTCCAACAATAGTTTACTGAATGGTGCATTTGGCATTATAATTTCCGGAGTATCATCAATTGGTTGTACTTTCATATTTGCAAATGCTCCAATTTTCATTGTGTCACTTAAAGATGCATTATTTTCTTCACTAAAATAAATCATACATGATATCGAAATCGAAATTCTATTGAGCCACTACAGATATATATATATATATATATAAAAAAATACAGAATTATATATGGTACATGTGACCGACACACAAGCAAACACTATCAGCGAAACAATCAGTAATTAAGCTTAGAAATTACAAGTAATAATACCAGTTTGTTGTATGACATACAAAGTTAACGTTCACATCAACAAAATTTATCATACATTGTGTTAATTTTGTTGCTTGGAATGCTAGCATTACTTGTCATAATACGATTATCTAATCTTCGATTAAAGATAATCGAAGATTAGAAATATATTGGTTTTCTTCACTCTATGTCACAGTTATCTAATCTAAGATTAGTTACTCTCGATCTTAAATTTGGCAATGTTGGAATTGTAATTCGCAACTAACTTCACGAACTAAAAGCAGTGCATTTTTTGAAAATAATAAACCTGAATCTGATTAAAATGGAAAATAAAATCGAAAAAGGGTAGTAATTTTTACCAAATCTGTAATTAATAACCTTGTAGATATTGCATTAACATATAAGAACCTAATAGAGAATAAAACAAGATTTGGTACGCGTACAACGCACCTATGCGTAGAGCTCGCCTTTAGGTTATGATATGAAAAGATTAAAAAAATTTTATAGATATAAAAAGTCTTACAATTTTTTGTAGATTATATTGATAAAAACATTTTTTAGTGCAATTTTAAAATTCAAAATTATATTTATTATTTTTTTTCCGGACTTTCGGTTAACAATATGAAAAAATCTTGTAGATATAAAATATCTTAGAATTTTTAGTAAAAATTTTGAGTGCTTAAATTATTTTTATGAGGGCGGTATTAAAGGGGGCTCCAAATTTTGGGGCCCTATAACTCGGGAAGTATACGGGAGATTGGATTTAAACTACGAACGGATTCAAATGGGATGCCAAATAATTTGTGTACAAAATTTGGTGTGAATCGCTCCGGTACCTTCAGAGGAGTAGAGGGCACAAATTTGGTCTTACGAGCGACGACTAACATCCAAATATATAAGTAATATATATATATATATATATATATATATATATATATATATATATATATATATATATATATATATATATATATATATTTGGAATCAGGGCGATGAGACAGACACTTTTTGTGAATACTTTAGCTCCTTCACAAGAGAAAAACAATGCCTGGAATACAATAGTTCGTATAACAGACGGTCTTGGAATATATATGACTTCGTTCATGTAATAATCGTCGTCGTCACCAGAATAAACGTATACATCCAGTAAATTGTTCATAATTTATTTTATTTTAATGACATAAAGCACATCAAATGAGGTTATGTAGACTTATTTTCTGAAAATGCCGATACAAGTGCCTGGCGCTGGTGTACTAATCTACAGCTAAACGGTCAATAAACCGATGATACGTGAGCATGAAGAAAACCAATTTTTAAGATAATCTTGGTTTATACTACGATTAACTTTAATAGTAGTTTATTCGAATGTTAAGAAATCGGGCATAAGCTTAATTACTGATTGTTTCGATGTGAACAATCCTTTATCGAACGGCGAGCTAAAATTAATGTATGCAAAATTAATTAAATATCGTTAGAAACTAAACATTTTTACTTTCTTATACTTTATGTATTAAATAAAGTTTTGTGATCACAAAAAAAATTAACTCCCGAATTTGTATAGAAATATTTGTTTTGAGGGTCCCAAACTCCATTTTAACTATTTTTCACAATGAAGTATGTGTATGTTTGTGTATGAACACTCTACAGTCAACATACCGGTAAACTTAAAAATATGATGATTTGAATATTCCTGAAAAGAATATTTCAACCGGAAGTTATTTTTTGAACACATCGTATAGATCAAGAGTTTTAGAATAAGTAAATCATATACAAATGAAAGATATTAAAATTTCTAACTTTTGTTTGATAGTATTTTCGAAATATGTACCATTTACTGAAAAACATTTACGTTTCCCTAACTAGGGAGTTACCAGAAATATTGACATAGTTTCATGGCATTGCTAGTAGGATTTTAAAACACTATAGAGCTATATTATAAAATGAAAACTAAGTATAAAAAAGTCGAGAGAAGGGCACTCCCGATGTTTACTTACTGATACGAATGTATATAAGGAAATTTGTTATGACAATTTTCGAACTCGAAACTTTAACGAAAAATATACGTTTGACCATTTTTGTATTGTGCGTGAAAACGCTACAGAGTCAAAACTGTTGAAGGTAAAATAGTGAAACTTAACACTTTTTCAATATCTCGTAAATGGCATTAGTTAGAGAAAAGGTGATTTTTATAAATGTTGATGATATATATTTTTCGAAAAATATACCATTTACTGAAAAATTGCCTTTAAAAATATGCTGGTTACATTTACGTTTCCCTAATTACTATACATATTGATTTGGTTTCATGGTAATCGAGCATGAATTTATTTCAAAAGAAAGCAATAATATATTATTGCCTTATTATTATTATTAGTCAAGTCACTTTAGTAAAAAATACACGTAAACTGCAGGAAAAAGTCCCAGAGGCCTGAAATTTGGTACACACGTTCTTTTGATGGTCATAAATTAAATCTAAAAAGTCCTCCAATGATTCGAGCTTGGAAACCCATGGTATTCAATCAGAAAGTTTGAAAAAATGCTTTTTGGAAATATCTCTGAAAATACAAGGTTTTTTTTACCAAAGAAGTATAAGAAATGAATGTTCGTTTAATTTTCTACAAAAAAGGTTCTCTTTATATTTTTTGAAAAGTCAACAGTTCACGGGAAACGTAAGGCGGAAGTTATACGTGTCGAGTGTTTCTTTGCGCAACTTTTTTGGAGATTTTTATGCCAGCTGTAAGATTGAAAAAATACGTGTTTTTAGGATTTTTTTCTCACAAAGTCAATTACACTTTTTAAATCTGTTTTCAGGATTTATTGGTTGAACATTTTTCTATTGTAACGTATTTTTTATATTAAAAAAAATAGTCCTGGTGCCCCTGAAGACTGCTTTTCTAAAACACGTTTTGCGGTGACAGCTCGTGGCACCAGACAAATTATTTGAAATTAAAAAATCCAACAAGGTTTAAGAACACTAAAATCACGTCCTTAGCCGATAGATTTAAAAAAAAAATAACAAAATATCGAGTTTGCAAATTTGAAGTATCTATTTTTTACCCTAAAAATCGAACTTTGATCGGCTGTGAAAAATCTAATCTATATCGAAAAATAAAAACTGAGCGGTTAAGGACTCGAGAATATTGTTCTGAACATAATGAAGTAAAATTCAGATAGATATGGAGCATGGTTCTTAAGTAATCGCTGTCACCGACTTTGAAAAAATATATTCGAGATCATCGCTCTCCCAAGTCGCATAACTTTGTTAATTTTCATCAGATCAAATTGAAACTTCTACAATAATAATCTTGGATATTTGTTCTTTCAAATTATATAATAATAATTATTATTTTTTTAAGTTTGCAGCTGGTATAACCCGTTAATTTTGAAAAAAAAATCATCAGTTAATAGAATTAGTGGGGTATTTAATGTTTCCGTGTCCTATTTCAATTTGTAAACGGCATATTTGAATTTGAGGCTCATTATTAACTTTTATGGGGTTATTTGTTATTTTAGTAATAATCACATGTACATTGAATTAATGGAATCTTCAGTTAATCCTTGTTCTTTTTCAATTTGAATATTGCGATTTTATATATTTTTCATTTTTTAACCAGATATGTCAGGGGACAAAGAACAAAATAAAAAATGCGCCTGGTACTCGACCACAAAGGTGGTATGGAACAGAGTACAATATTGTTCGCTATTCATACGGATAAAATATCGCAAAGTAATCAACTTTCCAAGTTTTTTTTTTTTTTTTTTTGAGAATTAGTCGAATTTCAATTTTATATATAACATCTTTGGTAAAAACCCTTGCATTTCCGGAGATATTTGCGACAGTGCAATTTCTTAATCTTCATGGTGAAATAACATGTGTTCCCAAGCCCAAATCTTTTACATTTAATTTAGAACCATCAAAAGAATATGTGTGTCGAATTTCAGCCCTCTGGGACTTTTTCCGCAGTTTTAATATACATTTGAGTAAATATACTATGTGAAATATACTTGAGAATAGTGTGCAAACAGTTACATGTAAAAAATAGAGTATCTTATACAGATAACTTGATTAGAAATCAATTTGTGCAATTTCAACAGGACCAACAATTAAAAATTGAAAAAAGACATAATAGAATGAGTGAATATTTTATAAAATTATGCACGGCATATACTTGACAACTGATTAACTCATATTGTAAAGCACAAAATATGCATGTCTTATGAAATTTCCACGTAAATAATTTAATTTGAAGTCAAATGACCAATTTAAAATTGCCATTTTCAAATTGTAAAAGGACAACGAAAAATTAAATAGCCTTCTATAAAGGGTTATACGCAGTTAGGATTTTCAAAAAATCATTATTTTTTTAAATTTCATTTTCGTAATGTATTTAATATTCTCGAAGTTACACGCATATTTGTAAAAAAAAATATTTACTATGTGTTAAGTACATTGTGCCTTTGCATTATTTTTTGCTTAAAATGTTCATTGGGATGTATACTTTAATTTAGTAAAGATTTCAAGTCTGTCAGATTATTCCTTACCATTTTAGGAAGCGATTTTCTAAAAAATGAACCGGCGCGCTGAGAGAGCATTTGAGTGCACGAGAAAAATGAACTATATCTTTAAACGCGTTTATCTAGAAATGGGTTTTTTCAAACTTGTGGGGAAAATTACTCTAAACAATTTACATTAAATTTCGATGTCGCCTAGGTTTTCTTGTTCAGAATTAAATTCTGCTTAGAAATACGTATCCATATTTTCAATTTTTTCAAAAATGGATTTTTAATCCACGATTTTGTAAGCATGTTTTGGGTGAAAAAATTGACTTTTTTTTTCATAGGGCTACAACTTTTGAAAAAATTAATTTAAAAAAAATCGGAAAACGTATTTCTAACCGAAATATCATTACTAATCAGGATTTAGTTCGATTTTTGTTCCAGGATTACATGGGAAGGAGTTTTTTACCCTACCGATTTTGGTCTTCCGCGCGAGGACGTCCGCGCGACCTGGTGTACCGGCCACGGAGGGCCGCCAACGAATTTGAAAAAAATACAAATTGTAGATCAAAGTATGATTAATAAATGGGTTACAAAACATTTGCCCTCCTTGAGAGTTTTATTGCCAAAAGAAATTAACGAAAATGACTTACTTTTCCGACGTACACAGTGTACTACCCCCTTAAGTGCTTTTGAAACTTTGAACGCGTTTCTCTCAAAACTATGTTTCTAAAGATATTTCGGAAGCGGCTGAACCGATCAGTCTCAAATATGTACACAAACTTAATACATATATTTTTTAGTGATTAATCGAAGGTTTTTTCTCGCCGATAAATAGTTTTCATTTTATAAACAATTTAAGGCCAAAATTGTCATCGAAAATCGTAATTTTGTGTTTGAAAAGCCGCTATTTTGTAAAAAAAAAAAATATATTTTGCTTATTCCTTCGATTAAATACCAGATAATAAATTATATTAACGAATTTATGTTTGTTTTTTCATTTTAAAAGATCCAGTCCAGATATATCGTGCACACCGCAAAACCCCTTTTTTTTTAGAAAAGCCCCCGGAGATAGGCTATGGCAGCTTCAAAAATTATTATTTTTACATATAAAAAATATCAATATAAAGTTAATAGCTACCACAATATGCATATAAATTTTTACATTAATAAATTAAGATATCTATCCAGGAAAAAGTCTTGAAAAATCGCTTTTATTCGGCCTTCTGACTGCGTATAACCCCTTAACTGATGTGTGTTTTTTTTTTACTAAAATAACAAAAAATTTAAAAGAAGATAATAAACATCGTTTTTGTTAATTAAACAAGCCGCGCAAAGAAACACGCATAACTTCCGCCTTACATTACACGTGAACTGTTGATTTTACAAAAAAATATAAAGAGAACCTAATTGGTAGAAAATTAAACGACTGCATAATTGGTAAAAAAAAACTTAGTATTTTCGGAGTTATTTGCAAAAATGCGTTTTTTCAAACTTTAAGGTTGTATACCATGGGTTCCCAAGCTCAAATGATTGGGGAATTTTTAGATTTCATTTATAACGTGTGTACCAAACAAATATCAGCCGTTTGAGACTTCTTCCGCACTGAAATGCTAAAGTGACTGGACTATATGTATAGAATTGTTCTATAAGTATTTAAATGAAATTTTACAGGAGTAATAAGTTAGGTGCGTCGAATGAATATTTTAAATAAGAAAGTAGTAACGTAGTAAACAACTAACTTTTGTTTATATCGCATGTGTCGCGGACTGAAGTCCGAATGGAAATGGTCACTTTTAAGCATAATTGAGTTATTTCTACCAGTCTGCGTTGGTGATATGGTCATTTTGGTTCGATATGAGACGGATAAATGTAGCGTGCCCACAGGTGTACACAGTTGGCCGACTCTAGTTTGTTTGTATCCTTCTCCCAGACTGTGCACTTGCGGATCACCTATGTATATCCGATAACAGATCACATACGATTCGGGCCCTTGTCTTCTGGACAGTTTGTAAGCAGGCGTCACTCGAGTCACAGACACCAGAGACTTCAGTAAGGTGCCCATACGATTGTACACCGTGTAGGTGACCCGAATTGACGGATCGCACTGTTCTGGCAGCACCCCCAAACACCATGTTTCCAATACCATATGATCACCTTCCACGGTTCGCAATGATATTTCTACACAGATTGGTAACCGAGGCTGCCCAATGTCTCCGCATAATACTTTTTTTGTTTCCGCCAACACCTCTGGTAAATCTTGACCTGCTAAATTAAACTGAAACACACGGAACATCCAAATATACCCAAATATATTTGAAAATATGTTGATTGACCTTACCCAATCTTTACCAGTTGTCTGTGGTTTACACTGTGTTTGAACTTTATCACCTAATCTAGATTGAACTATGATTTGTGCTGCTTTCAATGCAAAGAATTTTGTAAATTTATCTAAATCTTTTTTATCTTGTATACTTAATTTAAAAGCCATATTCACTTTTCACACCCAGAATCTATTTTCACATACCACAAACGTTTAATTCAATCTAACACCAGGAAGTTCTTAGCTTACAGTAAACACACAAACAAATTTATTAATAAAGTAAATAAACAATTATTTCTGACAATTCAGTAATCTATTGTAGAAAATATAAAAAATCCACATTCCAGCCATGTCAAGCACAAACGTCACATCACATCACAATCACCTTGTACTGATCACTACTGATCACTACTGATCCAAGCAACATGCAATGCAACATGTCTCAGTTGCTCACTTCAGTTTTAACTTCACAACACATTCATTTTAATTGTCTATTTTTAGATCTGCCTCTACCATAAATAGAATTCAAATGTCGCTAGCCATAGATTGCATAACAATTACCCTATGGCGAACTATTAGCACATGTTTACAACATTTTCCAACAAGAAAAAAAAAGTCAATTAAATATGTTGGCGCCACATAATCGACCTGTGCTGGCTGCTGGGACGCGGACAATGCAATCGCTTACGTCATTATGACGTATGTTTTCGTATTCTCACGATGATATTCGACGAGTCGTTGTACTCATTCTCGTATAGTATACCAAATTCAAAAGCCAACGCATGACGTCATAAGAATGCGAAACAGAACACACAATGCAAACTAAACGAAAACAACGTTGTCAAATAAATAAACAGTCACATCGACATATACGTCAAGCCGGAATAAAATTATAATAAAATATTCTAATTAAGCATAGTGGAAAGTCATGTACATATTGTTTTCATTACATGTATTATAATATAATCTAAATAATTTGTTAATTATTACTACCTATAATAAAACACATTTCGTTTATATTTCCTGATAAAGGGTATAATTATGCGTATTAATTAAAAGGAAGGAATCGCATAATTTATTTGAGAAAGTTGGCAATTAAATGAATATCCGTGTGATTTGGCAACATGGTATTGACCACGCCACAGCCACATACACATTTTCAACGTTTTCAACGCGCAACGAGCGCTGCCATTTTGTTTTGAAGTCAAGCAGAGAAAGCGACAAGCGACGTAAAAGAACCAGGCGCAAGAAGATATATTTTTATCAGTGAATTCATATATAATTTTTAAGTTTAACCGAATAATATAGTATAAACTACGTTCAAACCTTCAAACTACATATAAACATAATAAAATTTAAGGTAAGTTTCGATAAAAATTATTGTTCATCGTGAAAATTGATAAGCTCGTTGTGTACCTACGCGTAATATTTAGTTCGCCTGTTTTCTAACGTAAATTTTGTGTTTTCTTCGACGTGTACTAATAAAGTGGAAACATCTAAATAAGAATGACGCCAATTTAAATCACATAAAACAAACAAGTGATGCGGTCAACTAAAATTTAAATTTGTAATGACATCATTTTATAAATCCTGTGAAAATACTCTTTGTTAGCAAGCATTTTTGTTTTCTATATTTAGTTGGATGAAAATAGGATAATTTTCGACAGTAAAGTAAAGTAAAGTACAGGAATATAGGGTGTAAGCAAGCATTCACGTCAATTATTTATATCGTTGATTTTAGTGTATTTTTGTACTTTGCATTTGTACTGATAAAATGTATTTATAATTTTTCAGTAATATTTCGAAACATGCTTTTACTGATCTATTAGATTTTAGATATTACTATTCTTCTGATTCGGTGAAAAAGTCAACAACTTTCACATATTTCACAAGTGCTGTACTGTACTGTACTGTACTGGAAGATTGGATGCACCTACATCAATATGTATCTCATCATTTGTGTATCGTAGCTGCAGCTATATTTCACATAATGTATTCAATCGCAATTAACATTGTTAACTTGTCAGCAAACCTCAACATAACAATAATTAGCAATCATACTGAAAATACAATTCCCAAATGTTCCATCTAGTGGTTTCATTTGTGTACATACATGTTTAATTTAGGAAAGGCATGCGCAAACTTATCGGCGCGCATTCACTTCTTAGGCTTATATACGAAGAAACACCGAATGAGGTGCGGTGTGCGGTGCATGCCTGATTTAGGACAATCATCTTATTTTATTTATTTTTCCCCTGACAGTCAATATAACATTATTTGTTCAATTCATTAAACATACATTTACAATTCAATTTGTATGTCCACAATTGGGTGGTTCTTCGCACGATTTTTCCGCTAAATAGTTCAGTTATTGTATCATGTTATCAGTTATTGGGTAATGTTCAACCTGAAGACTAACGTTCTTTTTACCTTTTCACCATACGAAGTACCTAAGAAGCTAAAGCATTCAGTCGTTTGTCTGTAGCATTCTCGGAACAAAATATGTCACTAACAAAAACTGTGTCTCGTTTGTTTTGAATCCAAATATATATAATTTATATACTTAGATGTAAGACCAAATTTGTGCCCTCTACTCCTCTGAAGGTACCGGAGCGATTCACACCAAATTTGGTACATAAATAATCCTATTTGAATACGCTCGTAGTTTAAATCCAGTCGCCTGGATACTTCCCTAGATATAGGCCCCCAAAATTTGGAGTCCCCCTTAATATTGCCCTTATAAAAATACTTAAAACTAAAAATTCTAAGATATTTGTATATATGTCTACAAGATTTTTTTATATTCTTAAACCAAAGTCCGAAATAAATTATTAAATATAATTTTGAATTTTAAAATATGCACTAAAATTTTTTTTTATGGACGTAATTACAAGAAATTGTAAGACTTTTTATATCTATCATTTTGTTAAATTGTTAGTCAAAAGGGAATAATAATTAAAATACGCTGCTCACATCGCATATACAGAGCTTTCGCGCATTCACTATTTCCACTTTATATGCATTTTTTGTTCTATTTCCAATATCACTAGAACGGCTGCACTTATGGCAAAAATATTTATATTCATAATGAAAGATTCATACAATTTTTGTTTTAAAAGTTTCTTATACAAATTTACTAGATACGAGAAAACTGCTTCGAAAAATCTTAAATGTATTATTTATATTGCCATGTATTTGCATATAGTATAATCAATTATATTATGATTTATTTATGTAAACAATTGCCTGAAATTTGATAACAAAATCGGTCTAAAAACAATGGGGCGTCTACAAAATTATATTTATAATCATATATTATGCACTATTATTCACTTTCTTATCTTTTTTAGTCACTTATTTCACTTTTATCCTTTGAAAACTACACTATTTCACTTTTTTGTATACAAAATTGCTGTGGAAGTCCTGCATATATTACTCATAAAGGATTGTGCACAGCTAAAGAATTAGTAATTAAGCTTAGAAATTATAAGTAATAATTCCAGTTTTTTGTATGGCATTCAAGGTTAACGTTCACAGCAACAAAATTTAACATAAATTGTGTTGCATGGAATGTTAACATTGCTTGTCATAATACAAACTAGATTATTATTTGTAATTTTCTAAGCCTAATTACTAAATGATTCGCTGTGAACAATCCTTAATAATCGAAATAGTTGACAGTCTCATGTCCACTCTACATTCTTAACTGTAAATTCTTTAAAAACTATCCATGTAATGTTCTAAACTGAAACAATTGCAGCGCAATTATTAATAATAGATTATGACAATTTTTGTTAAATACCTATAAAGAAAATTATTTGTAGAGATACTATAACAATCATGAAATATTAGCACTTTGATGGCTATTGTACAATAATCATAAGTTTAAGATTAATAATGCAACAAATAAACGTCCAATTTTGTTAATTTCGACATAAACTTAAACATTTAATAGTAAAGCATAAAAACTTGCTTCAGGAAGTGCTAGTAATTATCTTTTAAAGACTTGAACTGCTGTGATATAACACCGCTAGTATCACGTCGGTCTGTATCAGCCATTTTGGAAACCTCGAATACACAATCAAAACAAATCAATTGTCATTATTATATCAAATAGTATTACAAAATGGCTGGTACAAACTGAAAAGTAAATTTGACAATAGGTAGCGATTAGTTAAATCACATCGCGAATTTGTATTTAAATAAATTTATATAAATGTTGGTGCTGAACATCCCATTAGTTGATACAAGATGTGCTTGCGCGATATACATTTATCATGTGATTTAAGCGAATAACTCCTTTTGCCAAACCCGCGTTTTTGTTAAATCTAAATGAACTATTTTTAATCTGAAACACAGCAATGTCTTTGGCGAAATAAAAGTTTGTTAAGTTGAAAGCTAAACTTTCACATTCTTGATTTTGGAATTAGAATGACGGTAGTGTTTTATTTGTTAACTGGATATATTCGAAACAAGGAGTTATTATATAATTTTATCGCATTCGAATACTAACAAAGACACTTATTGTTTTTGATACGATCTAAAGTCCACTGGTATATATTTTTATCACAGGGTACTTATTTATGTATTTTATTCGTAAAATCGTAGGGTACTGTTCATTTATTTATACAAAGTGGTCAATATAGTTTTGCGTTTGAAATTAGAAAAAAAACCAGATTTGGTTCATACAGTTTGAACACGTACATTTATCTTGGTCAAGATGTTACAAGCACGTTTACTAACCTTTATATGTTTGACCGATATTTCATATCCTAAGGGATACCTTCCCAAATGCAGTCAAACTTGTCATATTGAGTATATATGCTATTTTAAAGGTTTAGGTAACTACGCACATTACTGCATAAAGTTAAAGAATGAACACAAAGAGCTAATATCGTTTTGGTTAATAGCAGCCATTTAATTTATTTATCACAAATATCGTCCAATGGTAACAGATTCGATACTGTATATAATATATTACAACTTTTATATATAGTACCGAAAGAAATTGTCCAAATTTTTACCAGATATCGAATTAAGCGTGAATTCCTAATGAATTCTTCAATAGCGCTATATTTAATATAAAAATCAATTTCGCTGTTTAAATTATTCCTTGTAAATATATTATTTTATGTAACATCTCTGAGATGTCTTAGAGACTAAACATGAGCATGTTACTTTTCTGCTACATCAGCAGCAAATTTAGGGATCTCGTCATTCTGCTGATAATAATAGGTTTTTTTTTTTAATAATCGATTAAGACAGATAATATACGTGTTAATTTAATTAGTTGAAATCGGAAGACACATGGGAGAAGCTGATATAGTTATAATAAAATATTGGCATGTCATTTTTAAACAAAATATTGGCTAGGTACATATTTCTAATATAATTAAATTTTTTGGCAAAATTTACGGATCACTTGTTGCTAATTTTACAAATCGTTGATATAATTATTTTAATTTTTTCAACAATGTAGCTTATAATGTTGTCTCACACAGGTGTGCCCAATAGAATGATACAATTTTAGCCTTGATTGGCACACTATGAGACAATATAATCTACATTGTAGGTGAAATGAAAATAATTGTATCCACTGTTCGAAAAATTCATAAATTTTTCGTAAATTTTGTCGGGTAGCGTATGTAAACATTAATATAATTAATATTAATAAAACATACTAACTCAATTGAAATTGAGTGATCCACGTTATGAAGATAGTTTGCAAAGTTATTAGATATTTATAAAAAAATAATGAAATATTTGAAAACTAAATAATGTAATAAGAATTTAAGGATTTTCGCGTTTAGGGAGTAGGCATCGCGAATTCGAACTCGCCACTATCGCCAGCAATGGCTATATTATAAATTGCAATTAGAGTTTTAATTCAAATATAGAAAGTTATTTGTAATTATAAATAGTGTCTATATACTTGTAATCAACACAAAATATATGAATTTATAATTTATATATAAAATAAGATGCAATTTTTGACATTTCACATGTGGCAAGTTTTTGCTTTGGAGTTAATGACGTATACATGCCCTCCACTTTATTGCCATCAAAGTGAACTTTAATTTTAAAATAGTGAGGTTATACTTATTTTAACAGCCGATGTTCTCATTCAACATTTATTTACCTGCTATCAATTTTTTTAAATAAATTTAGTTTTGCTATTCTATTCCATAATATAATTTTCAAAAATGTCATATATGAAACAACAATATATAATTTTCACAAAACCCAGCTAACCTAAATAAGGTGAAATAGAATCTGTTGTGATAGCCACCATAGTTGCCGAATCTAAAACTACATAATGCGGTACCAAGCTATTACCCTTTAAATATCCGTGCAAGGCCTATTCTGTAATATAGCAACAGTTGATGTTGCTGCAATTGATTACGTATAGCAATATCAGATGTTGCTGTCTACAGAATGACTCCAATGTTGGTAATATGCCAGGGAATTTTACGTTGATTACAGGGACAAAATTTATGTTGGCATCACTACCTTTCAAAATATTTAGTTTTGCCGCCTCTGCTAGCGTCGTTATTCGTTTTTTTACAAGTATTATGCTAAAATTGTCAAAATAGCAATTGGACGAGGTAGGTGTTGCTGCATATATCAAAGAAAATGACGTCATATAGCTCTGATTCATAACGTACACGCCAGATGTTAGTAGCAAAATAGCAACTGTTGCTAGGATAGCAACATGGCTATGTGGCGCGGAACTTATCAAATTATGATTTTTTTAAATATGAAGACTTAAGTGAGAAAAGAACGTATAGTTTAAATATACTTTGGTAAAAACAAGCGTATTACTAATAAATGATGAATATCGTCCGCCAAGTTAATTTTAGGACCTTGGTATGCACTGTAAAATCCTACATCCCAAAATCCCAAATTTCAATACGTTATTCAGTGTATACCTATGCCCTAATCTGATCACGTGGCATATTGGGCTACTAAATAATCGAACAAAGAAAAAGGCAACACTCCTTTCATAACTTAGTGTCCGTCTAGCATAGGTAGGCTTTGTTTAAATTGTGCCGAATAAGAAGCAGGAGTGTGCAGATTAAGGAATACGATCATCTCGGCAACTCGTCCTCGTATTTCCACAAGGTCTTACCAGGCAGCTACAACTCATCGTAACTAATAAGTTCCCGGTTATTATTATTTTCTTATGTGAATCTACCTACAATTGCCTTCTTAAAGGTGAGGTGAGTTTCATTATCGTAACCAGTTGCACATTTATTTTGTTTCTGTCATTTTAAGAACTACTATGCTATATTTTGGTAGTAACAACGAATTAAAACATTAGCAAATTATATACTTTCTGAATTCAAGATTTTCGATATTTTATGGTTACAATTATGGAACGCACCATTGTTTGGAATTCTTGCTACCCGGAAAAATGTCTGAATTAACTAAACATTATTTAAATCAATGTAGCAGAGCTAGTTTGATCGGTTAATTCAGAAATATTGGTGAGACAAGCAATGGTAAAAATATTATTTTTAAAAGTTGCACTAAAGTACTTAAAAACATTCAATTATTCAGTGTTGACTTTCAAATCTATATTTTGACGTCATCAGCATAACCTCTACATGGCTCAGATTAAAAGAGTCATGAAATTAATTATATTTAGCTCGCCGTATGAAGTACAGAAGAGCTAAAGCAAATGGTCGTGAGTCTAACATTTTCAGATCAAAATTTTTTATAACAAAAAGTTCTTGCATCCAAACCCAAGAAAAAAATAATATATATTTATATATATATATATTTAAGATTGTGTACTCAATGGCCATTAAAAATAAACACTTTGAATTTTAAAATATTGTAGTGCGTACGCATGCACGAAGTTCCGCATCTCACATTTACAATTGTTTCAATCAATACTGTATTTTGAATTTACCCTTAATCTGCCATCAATAAATTGAAAATACTTAAGAATTCTAAAAAATATTATGCCTACAAAGTTTCTTTAGATTATGAACTATATGGAAGAAATAATATTCATTAAATATTTTTGGAATATATTAAAAAGAATTTCTAAAAAAACTATTACTAAATCTATATATTTTTATGATTGTGTACTCAAAGGCCATTAATAATAAACTCTTTGAATTTTAAAATATTGTAGTGCGTACGCATGCGCGAAGTTCGGAATCCCACATTTACAATTGTTGGAATCAATACTGTATTTTAAATTTATCAATCAATGCAATTGATTTACATTATTGTTTTTTATAATTTTATCTCTTCAAAAGTTAGTGGTTATTAATATGCTTTCATTGAAAACATGTTGGTAACAAATAAAACACTTTGAATTTTAAAATATTGTAGTGCGTACGCATGCGTGAAGTTCCGAATCTGACATTTACAATTGTTGCAATCAATACTGTATTTTAAATTTATCAATCAATGCAATTGATTTACATTATTGTTTTTTATAATTTTATCTCTTCAAAAGTTAGTGGTTATTAATATGCTTTCACTGAAAACATGTTGGTAACAAATAATACACTTTGAATTTTAAAATATTGTAGTGCGAAGTTCCGAATCTCAAATTTACAATTGTTGCAATCAATACTGTATTTTTAATTTATCAATCAATTCAATTGATTTACATTATTGTTTTTTATAATTTTATCTTTTCAAAAGTTAGTGGTTATTAATATGCTTTCATTTAAAACATGTTAAAAAATTAATTTTCTACATATCTCAAAACAAATCACCACACAAATTATACGGCGAGCTGAAGGTATTGGTACTGTACTTGTTGTATGCTTGTTTTATTTAGACCTAAGCAGAAAATTAAGGTAAACATTGCGTCTCAAGATTATATAGACGTCAATGTGTATATCTGCAATATTCCCAAATATGTAGTTTCGGTGACACCACCACAATGAATATTTGAGTTACTTTGTCGCTAAAGTCTAAAATGAAAACGTTAGATTACGTTTATTATGATTTCCATCGTATACCAAAAGGCGTGTTTCTTCGCTTTATGATTATGATTCCTTGAATCGTGATTCAATCCAAGTAATCATAGAAATAGTATGATTCGCAAGGGGAAAGGGACTGTCAGTTTCTGATCACCAAATGGATGAGTAGGGATTACTAATAATGAACGAAGAAACATGATTCTCATAATCATGATTACATTGATTAGTTAGATTGCGAATCACAATTCGAAGAAGCACGCCTAAACTAGTGATTGATCTTTGGGCTATTCAATAGTCACTATTGCACAATGAACAGTATAAAAATGTAGGTCTAGGTTAGAATTTAATTCACAGTGGCGTAGGAATAGAGTGCAAGTTTGGAAACTTATTTAGTGGCTTCAGTTTTTCTGATGGATCTCACGATATAACAGGTCTCAACCTTTGCTCAAGAGTCCTTGATTCAACAGGAGCACTGGTTTCATCGATCCAATGGAACAGCGATACTACGCCACTATGTTGCAGTTCTACATACTGATGACGTAAACAGATGCGAATATCTGATAATTGGTGTTCTAAAATGTAGAGTTTTAGAACAAACATTGGCTGTTATAGGGTAAGAATATTGAAAATCTGCAGAAAGAATATTAAGTGAGGTTGCCTAAGCAGATTATTTCTGGTTGTTAAAAAATGTTGTGTATTTTGCATTCGTACAATTTTTAGATTTTATATATTTGATATATTGACGTATTTAGTTCGCCGTACGAAGTACCGAAGAAGCTAAAGCATTCGGTCGTGCGTCTGTACCTATCTCGGATCAAAAAATCTCATTAACAAAAAGTGTTTGTCTCGTCGCCCTGAATCCAAAAATTATGTAACTTATATATTTGGATGTTAGGCGTCGCTAGTAATATCAAATTTGTGCCCTCTACCTCTGAAGGTACCGGAACGATTCACATCAAATTTGCTGCACATATTATTTGGCATCCCATTTGAATCCGTTCAAAGTTTAAATCCAATCCCCTTATACTTCCCGACTTATAGGGCCTCAAAATTTGGAGGCCACCTAATACCTTAAAATATTCTACACAATATTCTAAGATATTTTATGTCTACAAAATTTTTTTATATTGGTAACCCAATGGTCATAAAAAATTACAAATTTTTAATTTTCATATTTGCACAAATTTTATATATAAAAAATATCTACAAATAATTGTAAGACTTTTAACATATCTACAACATTTTTTCAAATTTTAAGCGCAAAAACTCTAAAAAATGTTGAAAATAATATAGTGTAATGCCATCTATTGTTGTCCAGATTAACTAATTTAGCCAGCAATAGAGGGCATTACAATCTCTGCTACTTGTTTTTTGCTGATTCTATTCAAACGGCGAGCTGAACACAGGTGCGTTGGATCTAAGCTTGTTATAATAGTTCTCTTCACTCAATAATGTACCGCACCGACTTTTTATTTTCTTATTCAAATATTATATAAAAAAGTATTATAACCATGCAAGTGCAATCGAACTCGAGATTTTAATAGAAATACTCGTATTGATCATCCTTGAATTGAATCTGACTCTTTTCGGGCTGACGTCTGTGGGGGTGTGTGTGTGTGTGTGTGATTGCTCTAGAGCAGTAATGGTGAACCTTTTTAAGAAGTAAGTAAAATTTTGTTCAAATACCGGGTGGGTCATTTATAAAGCCTACGTGGGTCAGTGTCTGACCCGCGGGTAATAGGTTCGTCACCACTGCTCTAGAGCCAAAACTGTTTATGGTTAAGACGTCTGTATATAGCCCAGGTATGCACCTATTTTTTAAAACAATATCTTAACCGGAAGTAACAGTTTACTCTTGCTACTTATTAAATATCTCGAAAATGGCATGAGTTAAAGAAAAAAGTGATTCTTATAATAGTGGAATATATTAAAATTTCTAGATCCTTGCATAATATTTTTGAAATATGTAGCGTTTACTGAAAAAACGCTTTTGAAAATAAACATGTTACATTTACGTTTAACTAGTTACTACATACTATCTAGCATGTACTTAAAGAAAATTAAACAATATTATATTAAATAGATAGTGAAAGTTTAAGATAGTCGATTGTAGACCACTTCAGCTTTTATTCCAGGAAAACATTCGAATGTTTCGGCAATGTAAATAATACTAAGGCCCAATATTAAAGTTGAGGTTTAAGGTTTATCCCTACGTTTCCATAGTTACGATATTTGTGTACCAATGTTATTCAATGGACAAAATGTTGAGCTTAAATCTATACTGGAGTTTAAACCATGAAATTATTAAAACGAATCCGTTCTGAAATAAGCGTATATGAAGACTATTAAAAGTAAATTTGCGTCATTGAACCAGGCATAATTTGATATTTTTTTAAGAAACACAAGGGGTTCATGAAATATAAGATCGATTATTAGATTTTGCCGTTTCAAGGTACTTATTGATTATTTTCTCAATGATGGCTACACATTGCTTTAGAACTACTAAGCGCAGAACAACGAAATTTCTCTTTTGAGCGTAAGTTATATTATTTGCAAAGAGCTGTTTAGATTTTGGGTATAATCACCCAGTTATAAGGGAGTCTTCACTTATACAAATATAGATTCAAAAAATGATTTTAACTATTTTTGTATGAAAAATAAAAAGTTTATTATTTGTAAGATAAACGCATTCGAAATTAATAGACGTTTCCATAGAAACCATATATCACATTCACAGTTACCAGAATCAGATGCATGCCAAGACATATATTTTCGTAATAGTTTCATAGCTACCAAATATTTCACGTACATACATTTGTATCAGTTTTTATAAGATATTCTATGGTTTATAATTATTATTATCATAAATTAAACTTATCTTATTTACATAATTTCGTTATTAAATTTAAAATGCGTCCATTGTTAAAGACATTGGAGTACACAAGCGTTATTGGGATTGGGAATCGATTAATTACTATGAAGATATAAGGGGCTTGTATATGAGTCTTAAAATTATACGAATGAAAAATATACACATGTAACCATCATTAAATATTTAATTAATTCGAGCATAAGTTATTCCAGCAACTAATAATTTCTCACCTGCCCAGCATATGCTTGAGCTTCTTATTTCGGTAGCAATACAGTATAAAATATATCCGTTATTTTCTTCCTTCTGCTCCTTTTTCTAATGACACATTTCTTATTCTAAAATATATTGAGTATATAACTACTGTTTGGTTTCTGTCATACAATTGAATAGTTACTATCGATTATACAATATAACAAATTTATCAGTGAAAACAATTATATAAAGCAGAAGTAATGCGAGCGATTAGTAGCGGTAGCGATAAGTAGCTTGAGAATCACGTGTGGAATGTATGTATGTACTTGTTCGCCGACTTTCGACAACTGTCTGATGTTTACGACGGCAAAAACTTTGTTCTTCAATCCTGTACCTCATTGTTTTCTTTTTACTTAGACAATTTTCTGCATACTAGGGAATGTTGCAAAAAAAAAAAAACACATTTATAATGGTTTGATTTTCGCAACACATTGATTCCAGCGAATTATATTGTGTTTCTATATGTTTATATAAAGTGGTTGTAATTAAATATTCAAGAACTAAAGGATTATTCACAGCGAAACAATTAGTAATTAAGCTTAGGAAATTACAGATAATAATCTAGTTTGTATTATGAAAAGCAATGTTAACATTCCAAGCAACACAATTTATAATAAATTTTGTTGCTGTGAACGTTAACCTTGTATGTCATACAACAAACTGGAATTATTACTTATAATTTCTAAGTTGAATTTCTAATTCTTTAGCTGTGAACAATCCTTAAGTGAAGAAAACTAGTAAAGTCGCGTTACTGTGCCGACGGATATTTTTAATCTAGGTACACCAGTAAGAGGAATGTGTTGGTAAGTCATCTGAAGAATATTTGTGATAAATTTCGCGAGTAAATGAATACACAAAAATAGTGGTTCAAGATGTTCGAATACAAAGAGATAATCATGGCTATTAGGTGTTTTAGCGAATTTCTAAATACAGGTTTTATCATACCTTAGAAATTCTGCAATGTGATTAAGAAAGAACAAAAATTATATAGGTATATATTTATAATTTTATGTTTTACAGTATAATTATGTTATTATTTATTGGAATAAATCAGACTAATATATTTCTTAAGATTAACATGGATCGTCAGATTTTTAAGACTTGTCACTCTAAGTAACTTATTTTACACCATTTTGTATATGTTTTTATGTAAATTAAGTTAGTTGATGTGATAATTTTTATGAACCTGACGATCCATGTTAATCTTAAAAAGTATTTTAAAATCTGATTTTCCAGTAAGTAATAGAATAATTATACTGCGCAACATACAATTTATAAACGTAATTTTTTGTTTTTACTTGCAAAAATTAACTAATACCATACCATTTCCGCTCATGTCAGCCCGCGAAATATGTAAATATAAACAAAATACGATAAAAATATAATTGACAAATAACAAGTGAAAGTAAGATTGGGCTTCCTCGATTAGACCAATCAGAACGCCTTTTTACATTTCAGGAATTGGAAACATTTTCAATTTGATGTAACAGCTATATAAAAAATGTTCCCCGATGTTTCCGAACATTAAAATGTTTATATCGCACTAATGCTTTTTTGAATTTTTAAAATAATTTAGACTTAAGAAATTACGTGCAAAACAAACGTGCGCCCTCATTGGCCTCTATAAGAATAACAGGTCACGCGTTGACCGGGAACAATTTTATATTACGCGGGCGGAAATGATTATTCACTTTTAACCATTGTACATTCCTAATTAAAAACTTCGAGAATGTAAACATATTTAAAAAATAAAATGAATTCCTAAGAAACGTTTTCATCAGATATTTTGTGAATGACTTGAAATCATGGATATATATATAGAAAAATATACCAAAATATATACAGGATGGATATCTGGAAACAAACTGAAATCTGTAATGGTACTAAATGGATTTTGCCAATCCAAAACTATTTTTATCAATTAATTCGATATGAGGAATTGAATGATAAAGATCTTTGAAAACCAAGTATCTAGTTAATGTATGAATTCAAAATATGAATAAGTATACTCTACAAGTATAACATATAGGAACACGATTTGAGCAAGCATTCGTAGAAATCGTTATTCAATTGACATGGTGTAATCAGTAGTAAGAGAAACAAATTCTAGCAGCATGGCGAGACAACGTTGCGCTACAGGGAAACTACAACGTCGGCGTTCACAGATTAAGGTAAATCTTTCCACTTGTTTATTGCAGCGCTTATCTTGCAATGCGATAAATGGCAAGCAGTGGTTTTAAATTGCTGGAACGTGGTCTGGATGGTGCTTGGTGCCTGTAAATGGAAGTGATTATGTCGTTCAACGTGTCTACATCTGATATCTACCTACCTACCCTGTCCACTGCCATTGAAATACTAATGATTCAATGGAATAATATGTGTTGCGAAAATTAGGGCGAAACATTATGTATACAAGTAAGTTGTGGAACAAATATTGCAACTAGCAAATACCTTCGAAAATTCTGCGTACATTTGAAATCAAGCATTTATTAATTAGAACAATTACACCGAAATTGATATAAGTATTTGGAATTTATTTTTCACTATAATTTTTGGTGGATTTTTTCCTCTAAATTGTTGACAGAACCTACTAATCACGGCGCTGCGAGACGGTGCAAATAAATTTAAAAAAAAAGTGAACACTGATTATATATATTTATATAATTTTTCTACGACAGTGCGTGCTGCAAGTAAGCTTTTCCAACCAATAGACAACAGAAAGTTGCCGCTCAGCATGCGGAAAATACGATTGCCGTTCTTCAAGCAGAAAGTGAATTTTTGTGCACGGTTATAAAATTACTCCATCGAAATGGTAACTAACGAAAGAAAGCACATCGATGCGTACAAAATTGAGTATATTTATTTACTTTTTGGTCATTTTTGTAGCGTTCATACAAAATATATTGTATATTTCGAGAGAAAGCGCCCTTACCTCTCGCAAGGTTTCATGAGCTTTCTGCTCTTAATACAAAAATAACTTAGACACAATTTGCGTTTTTAGCTCGCTGTACGAATATATATATATACGAAGGCTGTCCCTTCCAAAAACAAGAATCGAATCACCGACCGATATTGCTCTTTTGCATTTTTCTAAAATCTGCGGATACTCCCGCTTTCACACGCGGTCAAAACAAAACTCCGATTCGGCTGAAATTTTAACAGTAGCCGTCTAAGATAATGTACTACACAATAGATTATGTCTCTTGCGACAGTGGCGCCATAGGCCGGTGAGGCTAAGCACTTGTCGGACAGCCCTCGTATATATATATATATATATATTTATTTATTTATTTATATATAAAACATATACTGGGATGTTAGTCGTCGCTCGCTCGTAAGTTCAAATTTGTGTCCTATACTCCTCCGAAGGTACTGGAGCGATTCACACCAAATTTGGTACACATATTATTTGGCATCCCATTTGAATCCGCTCGAAGTTTAAATCCAATCGCCCGTAAACTTCCCGAGTTATAGAGCCCCAAAATTATGAACCCCCTTAATACTGCCCTTATAAAAATAATTAAAACAGCCAAAAATTCTACTAAAAATTCTAAGATATTTTATATCTACAAGATTTTTTCATATTGTTAACCTAAAGCCCGAAAAAAATGTATTAAATATTATAATTTTGAGTTTTTAAATATGCACTAATTCTTCTTTTATTAAATTAATCTACAAAAATTTGTAAGACTTTTTATATCAATAACATTTTTTCAAATTGCTAACCAAAAGGGCATAATCATTAAAAACCGCTACTCGCATCGCATATATTACTGGCGAGCTGGGTTTTACGTACCGATTCTTGTTCTTTTGCAATCAAGGAATCATGATCTGCATGTAACAGAAATTCCTAAATATTTGTAAGTTTTGCCACATTATAGAAATATTCAATTAATAGTATAGTAATACGCCATTTAAACTAAGAAAAAATTATAACTTTTTATCTCACGTACTAATTTCAAACAAAGCCGTTTCATAGGAAAAACCGCTCAAAATATCGATAATTAAACATTTGATTTGTTTTCGGCGTATGTTAATTAGCTTAGAATACTCAATTAAATGAAAGTGTTAAAACTTCTCGGAACAAAAATATTTATGTGCGAACACTGATAACACAATTAAATAAATAGATGCGGAAGAATGAGCGCGAACGTCACCAAATAGACGTTTGATGTAGGCAGTGTTAGCCATCTATGCAAAATATTTGAAGGCTCGACCATTTATAGTTGCTGAGATATAGCAAAGTGTTATTTTGGTTGGTGTCATTTTTTAACTAAGTTGGCCTTACGGACGAGCGAGCAGCGACATAATCCAAGTATGTATATAAGTTATATACGTTTTCATAATCAAGGTCATCGCGCACTACGGCGACGCGAAGCGAATCGCGGCGTAGATGAATTTTTTCAAACAATGCATTCTTATGTGTATACGCGCACTTTAGAGTATCGACACTCGGGAATTCTTCCGAGAGAATATTTTTGCGCTTTGCCGCGCTTCTCTGATCTTAAGTGCGCGATACCGAGGCTCAGCGCACCTACCTAAAACTCGCTCTTCTGGGCTTACAGCTCTGCGAAATTTTTGCAGATGGGATGAACCCACAGCCTCCGTCTCTTCTCGATTTTCCATTTCTTCACACAATAAGGATACAAAAATTATTACCTCGTCTAAGCTCTCCATATTTTCTTGCAGAAAAATGATAATATTACAACGAACGCGGCGCGGCTACTTCTCAACGAAAACTGATCACAAGTGTGCGTTGATATTAAATTGAACGCTTCGTCGCTCACGGGTCGTTTGAACACTGCCTAACACGAAAGTTCTTGCATTAGTGTTTTTAGCTCGCCGTACGTAGTACCGAAGAAGCTTAAGCATTCGGTCGTGTGTCTGTAGCATTCTCGGATCAAAAAATGTCATTAAGAAAAAGTGGTCGTCTCGTCGCCCTGAATCCAAAAATGTATATAACTTATATACTTGGATGTTAGTCGTCGCTCGTAAGACCAAATTTGTGCCCTCTACTCCTCTGAAGGTACCAGAGCGATTCACTCCAAATTTGGTACACATATTACTTGGCATCCCATTTGAATCCGCTCGCAGTTTAAATCCAATCGCTCATATACTTTCCGAGTTATAGGGCCCCAAAATTTGGAGCCCCCCTTAATACCGCCCTTATAAAAATAATTAAAACACTCAAAAATTATACTAAAAATTCTAAGATATTTTATGTTAAGAGGATTTTTCATATTGGTAACTCATAGCCCGAAGAAAATTATTAAATATTATTTAGAATTTTAAAATATGCACTAAATGTTTTTTTATCTAAATAATCTACAAAAATTTGTAAGGTTTTTAATATCTATAACAATATTTTAAATTGTTAACCAAAAAGCTATAATAATTAAAGATAATTATTTTTCGCATATTTTACTTATAAGGCGAGCTGAACGCATAGGTGTGTTGGACCTAAGCTTGTTTAATATAAAAACTGTTCTGCACTCCTGATGAGGTTGCAAACAAGTGTGTAAACCGGATTAGCGAGTATAAATATTTTAAATTGCAAAATTATTTCATGAATAAATATTCCAAACATGTGTTGGAACCTGATTGGAGGGCATAAATATTTTCAATTTCAAAATTGTTCAATAACCAAATCATCGTTGTCGTAATCAAATGTCAACATGTATGAAAATTTACATAATTATTATTTCGATGAAGAAGAAATGAACTGTATATGATATGGGCGCATGGTAACACGTGCTGACCTCGTAAATTTAAATTGATAGATATCTCAATTTGAAGATTGAAATAAGAACTAGCATTCAGTTTCACCTGTTGATGCAATGAAAAGATGTTCGGAACTTGATAGAATTCAACATCACTTTTTTTTTTTTTAGAAAGTGTCGTATTCCTTACATAAATATTGTCAAGTTCTAGCTAGAGAGAATAGAACGTGCAAGGCCAAGGACAGAGTTGAATGGCCAAATATTGCATGTCATTTGTACTTAAGAATTGTTATTACACTACAGGTTTCTTGTACAGTAATTTGCTTTAGTTTCCAGTATGTAATTTTAGTTCGCTGTCTATATGCATAATAGAGCTACAGTATTCGATCGTGTGTCTATAACATACTCAGAATATTATTCGTTCCACGTCTTCCTTCCTGGTTCCGAAAATATATATAACTCATACATTTGGATGTATACTGCTCTCGTTCGATGGGGCTAATATTGTGTCTTTATCTAGGCTGAAGGGACCAACCCGATTTAAACCAAATTTAGTACATTTTTTATGGGCCTTTCAAGTAAAATTTATTAATATTACGTAATTTTTATTGCCACTGACTTTTGAAAAGGTAACATCTAATTATTGTGATTTGGTCCGATGTAGGGGAAGTTGTCGTACTTTGGGACGCATGTACCTTGGGACGACATCAATTGCAACTACATTTATAGTCGAATTTACTTATTTAAATATTAATTTGGCCACTAATGAAAATAGCTAGGTAGATATTGTTTCATTACGAAAGCAGTTCATATACAATTATAGTTGGTGAAATATTGATTTTAGTGTAACATTTCATTTTTCGTTGTAAGTTATATGTTGTACTCGTATATTTATGAAACTGTTTGGTTAATTTCATTGTGTGACAGTCTACTAAGTATACATGCACTACTCTTTTGAAATTATATTGAATTGAATTTTCAAAGTTAACAATGTGGTTTAACAATACAATTTATTTTCGGTTATCGGTTCAGCTTCGAGTGATTAATTTTTTTTGTTCATATTAAAATTTTATTATACCATATTTTATTTTTGTTAGAAAATGTACCCAACCGAAATAAACCGATATTTTTCCTGGTTCAGCTTTTGTTCCGACAAAAATAATGTTTGATTTCGGTTCAAAGCTTTGATTAAAATATCACTTAATAATTTATTTGCGAAAAAGATTTATTATAATTCTGATCATATTGATTAAGCTGTATTGGATTTTCGAGTAGAACAATAAAAAAATATATATATTTATATATTTTATATCTATACAATATCTGATTAAAGTGTTACAAGTATAATACAAGGCATGCCTATTTACTATAACCATATTCAACGAGATGATAGTGCTAAGATATTTGATGTCCCAATAATCTTATCGAAATATTTCATCTATTCATTACACGTGTAGGCGGTGGAATGATCTATAATTTATCACATATGAATAACAACAATTCTGACTGAATTAATAGCATGCAATGCATGTCTCCACGCCCAATTGAGAACGTTATTTTTGATTTACATTTCTTCGTTTAAAATCAACACTGTGCTGATTGTGTAGTAACACATTAAAAACAAATGCGTATGTTCACCATAAACATATTTCGCATATTCTATTTGTGAAATTACAACGATGACTCATGTGAAATAATCGTTGAGTGCGTATGTGTGTTAGCTACACTCTTTCAGCTACTGTTCATTTAAAACTATTTTAAAACCATTATTTATTTTGCCAGTCAAAAAGTCAGCATATTTTCAAATTAAATATAAACTGGTATTATTATCCTATTGACAAACATTAAACACGCTGCTCATCCTGAATAATTATCTTCCTTGATTGTCCAACAAGATGGATACAATCTAAACGTAAAGAGGAATGTAGAATGTCGACAAAGTTGCGAATAGAATGCAAACGTACATTTACATAGGCACTGTTAACGTTTTAAACAATTTTGTTCTTTATGAAAATATGTACATTTATATTATTATTAAATCTATTCACTACGCAGTACTTAAATATGTTTACACCATATTCAACTCTCGTGTTGTAATTTTAGCACGTTGTGTCGTACGTATAAGAGAGCTATAGTGTGTCGTGTGTCTGTAACAAACTCGGATCACAAAAATTTCTCAAGAAAAAGCTTGGAAGGTTGAACTGAACCCAAAAATGTATATAACTCCAAATACTTGGATTTATGTATCTCGCTCAGTCAGTCCTCTGAAGGTACCGAACCGATTTTAACGAAATTATACTTCCGGGGTTATTCGAACCTTCAATACTCCATATAGTGAAATTTTGAAAATGTCGAAACAATCTAAGATATATACCTGCAAAGTTTCTGCAAATTGTGAACACAGGGGCTACAATTTTTATTATATCTTTATGACTATGTATCTATAACGTTATAAGCTCGCCGTACGAAGTACCGAAGAAGCTAAAGCATTCGGTCGTGTGTCTGTAGCATTCTCGCATAAAAAAATATCATTAACAAAAAGTGTTTGTCTCGTCATCCTGAATCCAATAATATATATAACTCATATACTTGGATGTTAGTCGTTGCTCGATCGTAAGACCAAATTTGTGCTCTCTACTCCTCTGAAGGTACAGGAGCGATTCACACCAAATTTGGTACACAAATTATTTGAATTCGCTCGCATTTTAAATCCAATCGCCTGTATGTTTAAATTACTTATCGAGCCCCCTTAATAATAATAATATATATATATATATATATATATATATATATATATATATATATATATATATATATATATATATATATATATATAATAATAATAATTAAAACACCCAAAAATTCTAAGATATTTTATGTCTATAAGATATTTTCATATTGTTAATTTTGAGTGTAACTTATACTTTAAAATTAACATTATTATTCATAATATCCAATCTTTCCTAACCTCGAATAAACAATCCCGAAATTGGGAAGAAGCGACTCCACTGTAGTTACTTATAGGTCTAAACCCAACACTCCTAGAATAAAATTTATCTTCACCTATTAGAGTTATAATCTACATTTAATACCATACTATTTGTATTTAAATCTATTCATTGTTGCACTTATCTCAATAATTTTCTAATTAAATCCGAATATCATAACAAATAAATATAATGAATAGTTAATTATATCTTTATGAAATAAAATTCGTATTTTAATAAGAGTATTATTAAACTATTACCATGCCCTGTCTTAATCCGATAGTTACTACGGTCCAATGCTCCGTTATGGAAGCTTGAATTTTTAGAGAGTGATCTTGTAAATAATATGACATCATGACATACATTTTATTACCTATCCTGTTTATATCTTATACGATATACACCGCATCAACGTAGTAATAAATATCGTCTAGTATAACTGCCGCAAATATCACCGTCATTTGAAAGAATAAGAAAAATAAATGACACAATCGGTATATGAGACCTACAGCTATTTTGTCCTCATATTCTAGGTTAGGGTGAACGTGGCATGAAATCGGAGCGATGAGTGTCATCATTAGACTGCAGAATCTTCCGTGGTCGGCGAACGCGTTAGATATTCGTCAATACTTTCGAGGTCTCAGCATTCCCGAGGGTGGAGTTCACATCGTCGGTGGTGAATTAGGAGATGCGTTCATAGCCTTCAGGTATCTACACATTTTCTTCGTTAAAACACGAAAGTTTTATTCTCTGTCGTCCCTTCACATCTTTATTTAAAAAGACGAAAGTTGTATGCACAAAAGTAGATGCAAAGAAATATACATCGTTCATTTTGTTTATGAGAAATAAGGAAACAAGTATTTCTTTTTGTCTTATTAAATCACACACAAGGACTATCTATCTATCAGAATTGTTCGTTATGGTATATTAAACTACAAAAATAATAATACAAGGATATGTCTCAAATACACCTCTTTACAGTATACTCATCATATTTTGACCGGGACATGAACTACAATGAACCTATGACTTGATACGTTGATTAATGTATTTTATTGCACAAGATTTAACTTGCATAGAATATTTTTAACTTTCAACATTCTGCCAAATTTACCACTTATTACAGATACCTGCAGACAAAGGCCAATAAACTGTGCCTGTCTTAACTAACTTTTTATTTTAATGCTTTCAATAAAATAATATCTATTTTGTCATGGTTAGGTCCTGTAATATAAGCCCAGTCCGGGGAAAATATAACCGGAAAATGGTGTTACAGTCAAAACTTACAGATACTCCAAAATTATGTTTGTTGGTATATATTATTAAAAAAAATATATATAATAATAATAAACATGCTTGAAAAACGGCATAACAGCAAATAGTTAACTTCGAAATAGTTTTTATTTTACATTTTTATAGTAGGAAATGTTTATATAATATTTTCTTTTTAATCCTAAAACATAAACGTAATTTTTTTTAAATATTAGTCGTTTTCACATTGGCGCAAATTATATGGTTTTAATTAGTATGTATAATGTTTCTATTTTAACAAATGACAATCATCGTAAAACGATATAAGCGTCGCTTGTTTTGCCGAACAATGAAAGCGGCAACTACCTAGTTATACAACTATTCGGCTTGTGAAGTCAGGGAAGTATTTTATATTTAAGAAATTATGTTGGTTAAACACAATTTATATAATATATAACACTTATTATTATTTAATTGGCCAGCATTTTTGACAGTTACTTCATACAAATTTGTACACCGAAAACTGTTAGTAAGTAATCACCGATCACCGCATTAAGAGGGTTATAAATGTAACAATGGCTATATAGGAAAAGCGTCCAAAAACCTACGCTATATCTATATAAATACGGTTGAATATTTCCTTTATCCAACTATAGGAAATTTTGTCTAGGCGGTTGGGCTTGCCAGGGATGTTGAGTACATTTTTGTTTCTTAAATTACGATATTCTTCGAAATAAATGTATTTTGTAAATGGATTTATTATTTTAGTTTTTTTTTTTTTGTTAAATTTTCAAAATAACTTTGTTTTTCTTATTTATTATACTGTTTACTAACATTTATACATTAAGCATATTAATATTTTTTAAATTATTATTCAAAATAATATATTAAAGCAAGTTTCCATGACCATTCGCAGGAGGTACCGCTATCAATTTTACCCATTTTAAAGTGGCGGTTTTTTCCTAGAGGCCTATTTCAACGTGTCATAAACTTAATTACATAACGCTCTATAGCAATAACAATTAGGATTGTAGATAATTACGGATTTGGATTAACACTAGAACATTTTTGTGCCACTCAAAGTTTTTTGCCTACCGTACTTCTATTTTTAATCAGATTCAAATGCTATGTAGTGACTTTTCTCTTCTTTTTTCAATAACCCTTTACTAACAAAACACCCTCGAAAGCCCAGTGGCATATTTATATGCCAGTGTATAAGAATGTATTTTGAAATGAAACAAATATAGTCTAAAGTCAATTATATGATTATTGAAAGTATATTTCATGTTATTTTATTACATAAAACTGAGCAACATATTTTTTGAAGAAAACAATGAAAAAACATACAAATTTTATATCATAAATCTCTGTTTCTGCGTTAAATTCGGTTATAATTCAATTTTCAAATAAAATTTTATATATATATGTATATATATATATATATATATAAACACCCAGATGTATATGTTTGTGAGTATGTATGAATGTGTAGAACGCCTTTTTTTTCTGTAAAAATGCAAATTGACATAAATGGGAATCGAACTTACGACCTCCATGGTGAGGGGCGAGAGTCTTAACCCCTGCGCCACGGCGGAGATATAAAATACATTATATAATAATCAAACAGTCCATATTGAAATAAAACACTCACTACTCGTTTGAAGTTCAGTCTGCTTTGTAATAGACAAAAACGAATCAAACGTCATAATGAAATGATAAAGAATTTTTGTATATCTATTAATATATAAATGTAGAGATTTGATGTGTATTTAGTGTGTCGTGATATTGGCATCTGATATATTATATTGTATGCCAATGACAAGTATTTCTTAGTGAGCACTGTTTTGTATTTTCGTTATTTTCTCCGTACAGTATCGTCCACATAGAATTAGTGTGGTTGCAGTGCAGAAATTATTATGGTGGTAAAAGTTTGCCTAGAATACGTTCTCAGTTTCGTGATTACCATCAATAATGCAGTTGCTAACAAACATAAGTGATAATTCTACATTACCACAACACTGCACTAATATTTGTCATTGGCATACAATATTAATATAATATATTGTATATACAATATCTAGGGCATATTCAAGCCTTAAGTTTGAAGTTTCATAAGTTTAGGTTCGACAGTTTCGGCTCTAGAGCGTTCACAGACATACAGACGTTATTCCGAAAATAGTCACATTCGATTCAGGGAAAGTGAAAAGGTGTATATCCGTTGATATGTCGAGTTCAATATTTTTAGTAATCCCTATACTTACTTATTACTTCGTAAAAGAAAGTAAAAGCATTAATATATTATTATTTTTATAATTGTTGTGAGCAGTATGATAAATAAGAAAAACAATGTTATTTTGAAAATGTATCTAAAAATTTGCAAAAATAATTAAACTATTTACAAAATACATATTTTCGAAGAATATCATAATTTAAGAAAAATAGAATACATTCCTTGGAATGTTCCCTCTTCAGCGTGTTGTATGGTGTCTATTGTACCTAAGCTAACCCTGTTAGTTGTCTAACGAACGTGCTGACGGGAGAAAAACTTACTCTGCCACCGTGCTGTGTAGTTTGTTGTGTACCCGGAGAAAGTGCCGATCACCGTTTACCGAAGTAATCACAAGTGAAAAATCCGTTGACTGAGTCGGGTTTTGAACATAAAATCATGTGCATAACAGTTTACACACAAACTGCACTGCACTGTACTGCACGTCATTTACCGAACGCTCGCTGAAGTGAATAAACGAACGCTTGCTGTGCAAGTTATTCAAAATGCTGCACAGTCTGATTAACCGAACGCGAATGTAGGTATACTATATGTTTTTGGACGCTGTTACACTTACTACAAATAAGTTTTCTTTTACGTATTTTCATTAGAAATATATATATTCCAAACAAACTGTCAAAAAACACCAATATTACACAGTAATACCCTGTTTGTACCAATTAGCTTATTATTTTATCAAATATTCTCCTAAAAAATATATTGAAATATAATTTTTAATACGTACTGTTTTTCAAAATATATTTCAATATTTATCAGCCAATATTTATAACCATTACAACGACGCTCTCAGTAGTTTTATTTATGTTAACCGGTGAAAAATAACATAAATAATTAATATTTTGTTTATCTGTTAAAATATTTTCTGGCATAGCTTTAAGATTTATTCAAAAAATCACATATGGATTTCCAGACCATATAAATAAAATATTAAAAAAAATTCTTAGCAGTTTTCTCGTAACTGCTACATTTTTTGAAGAAACTTTTCAAACAAAAGTTATGCGAAATATTTATATCATTCATTATGTACATAATTATTTTTGCCATAAGTTCTACTGATATTGGAGATAGTACAAAAAATGCATAGAATAAACATACACTTCCAGTTTGAATATTCTTTTCAAAAATAAGACGTGCACATCTAGACCATGTATAAGTCTTAAGTTTGAAGTTTCACAATTTTACGTTTGACAGTTTCGGTTCTAGAGCGTTCACAGACACAAAGACATTATTTCGAAAATAGTCACATTCGACTCAGGGAAGGTCAAAACGTGTATATTCGTTTAAAACTCGAGTTCGATTTTTTTGTTGATCCCTATACTTACTTATTACTTCGTAAAAGAAAGTAAAAATCAAAATAGATTGGGATTTAGCGAATTTATTTGACAATAATATGATGAAGAAGTAATACATTTTATTGAACGTTTATATACGCCCAAATTATTTTAATTATTGGAACGATACAGAGTTTTATAATTGTTTTCGTTAGATAAAACCTACCGTATCTATGATAGTAGAAAAGAATCACAAATTTAGTATGAGAATAATAATCCTTCTAGAAATCATGGTTCAGTTTCTGTTTGCTTTACGGTTCTATGGAACAGGAGATATGTATATTGTTGTAGAGCATTTCGATGGTATTCACAAAACTACTGCGGAAATAATTGTAAAACGAGTAACGCAAGTAATAATTTCTATACCTAATCAATATAATTACATGTCTCGAAACAAAAATGATATTTGGTTAACACAACAAAAGTTTTATAATGTAATTTTAGGTTAAACTAAAGAACTATCACTGTGAACATGTATATGAGATACACGTTTACATCGCCTATTGTTTATCTTTGTCTACTTTCAAAAATGCTACATATGTGTCTATCTTTATCGTATACCAAATCAGGAATACCAACATTGAAAAATAATTTTATTCCATTGATAACAAACTCCAGAATAAATGTTGTTGGAAATACGCTATCACTTTTTTATTCTATCATATATTCCAAAGAATAAATTTATTCCGTTGATAGCTAACTAAGGATTAACTTGTTATTGGAAATATCGGTGCTCTAAATGTTTGTAATTTACGTAAATACATGAAATACATTCATACAATCTAAAGTTTTAATGAGAAATTTAAAGAAATTACATACTTGTGCATAGTTGCTGGACAATCTGGAATATTAATTTCGTTTTCTTTCAGTTCTTCTATTAATGAATCGATTGTTGGCGATTTATAATCAGGGTACTTTTTTTTTCTCCTAACGATTGCTTCCATAGAACTTTTAAATTTGGATAAAAATTTCTCTCGTTATCTTTTTCATTTGCTTCATCCTCTTTTAACAACTACCATTACGCGACGAGTTTCAATGTATGTAAACTCTTATGTTTGTTATATAAATAGTATATAACTAATAAAAATAATGAATTTCGAAGATGAACAAATAACATTGCATTTCATGATAATATAAGAGGAAACATACACGCATGAAAGAATTATGGTTCTGGACAGTGTTACTAAATGAAAGAATCAAATATGCTACTCCTAAACAAAAATAAATACTTCTTTTTCATATATATGATTTACCAGGGCGAATACTATAGATGAATATGTTCAATTGAATTTTTTCTAAGCATGGCAATTTATTGAATACATATCTCTGTCAAATTCGTAGCAAAAAAAAAAAAAAAATCTGTACAACCAGCAACACTGTTCATGAATTATGGTTGCTCAAATGGGTACTAATTACCAAATTTAAAACAAATTCGGTATAAAATCGGTATAGCATTATTTCTTAAATGTACGAGTATAATACATCCCTGACTTTAAAAGTCTAGTAGTTTTAGAAGTAGGTACCTTGCCTTTTTTATTATTCGTCTAACCATTGTTTTACGAAGGTTGTTATTTGTTAAAATAGAAATTGTATACTCGGCTCGACAAAACGGAACACTTGTTACAAATCGTTGAAAGTGTTGACACAATCTTAACAATGTCGCTTATAACATTGTCTCACCGAGTGACTAATAGGACGGGCTAATCTTAGCCCTAATTAGCACATCATGAGAAGATTTAATCTACATTGTATTTGGTGGGGCAGTGTTGTTTGTAATATAATAAGTTATTGAGATGATGTGTTTTGTTATTAACTTTTAATGTTATTATATATCTATCTTCAAGAGTTAAGAGTAAAATGCTCCAAATTACAGTCTTTGTGTTTCTAAAGATAATTAACACTGAAGCATAAATAATAATTAAAAATTTAATAGTAGGGACTGTAAATATACACGAAACGAAAATTACCTTAGAATCATTTATGCTAGAACCTTTTAATTATCAGATTATCATTTTATCATTTTACTTGATTGCACCTATATTTTGTTGCCCCTGATTAAACATGGGCATGAGTATTTTATTTGGCCCGCGAAACATTTTATCAATTATTATTCTTTGCCTTTGCAAATGTGGTCCGCGATAGATTGCAATACTTCAGCTGGCCTACTGTAAAATAACTATACACTAAATGTATTATTTTTCATTAACTATCTGCCATTCTTATATTTTTATAAATTTTCTTTGACAGCACTGACGAAGATGCGCGCCAAGCATTCCAACTTAACAATGGCAAAATCAAAGAAATACAAATTAATCTATTACTAAGCTCTCGTACTGAAATGCAAAAGGTTATCGAGGCAGCTCGTACAGCCCAGACAACTCCTTTTATGCAAACAGTTGTACCCGCTGCTATACCGGCAGCCGTTCCTCTAAATACATCATCTTCGTCTTCGCAAGAAATAAAAAAAGAAGATGGTAAAGAATCTAAGTCTAGAGAAAGAGAAGATTCAAAAAGCAGACGCGGCAGAGATAGGCGCAGATCTAGATCTAGATCTCGATCACGCGACCGCAAAGATAGATCACGGGATCGTCGCGATAGAAGGCGTAGAGAACGAACAAGATCACGTGACCGTAGAGATCGTCGTCGGGATAGACGTGGTCGCAGCAGATCACGGGAACGCACTCGATCTAGAGACCGTGATTCCCGTCGTAGTAAAGATGATAAGAAGGATATTAAGACTGAAAGTAAAACTAATGACATTAGTGTAAATGACAAAAAGGATGACGGGAAAACACCTGTTCGAATCTGGGAACAGAAAATCAACACACCACTTGAAAATAAACCGCCATCTGGGCTATTGGGAAATTTTCCTGCTCCTCCTGCAAGTTTAGAAGAAGCAAGAAGATCTTTGGGATTAATAACAGGATTACAAACTACAAACACTCCACCAATGAATGACATGAACAACCGCTTCCAACACAACGATGTTACTAATATTATTGGAGCGAGAGATAATAATTGGCAGAGAAATAACAGATTTCCAGATATTCGAAATCAAATGCCATCTGAAAATGTAGGTTCTGGAATGGGAAATTCAGTCACACCAAATTTACCCCTTCGCCCCCCTCTACTAAACCAAAATTTGAATCAAAATATGAATCAAAATATAAATCAAAACTTGAATCAAAATATACACCAGAACATGAACCACCATATACCAAATCCAGGCATGCTAGGAATGGATTTCAGGCCTAACATATACCAAATGCAAGGTGGTCTTCGTATGCCTTTAATGCAAGATAATGGTTTTGGTATGAATGCAATGAATATTAGCAGACCATTTTTAAACAGACCTGGCACAACATTCCCGGATCAGTTCGGTAACCAAGAACGGAATACTCAATCTCAACCATCTCAATTCATGAACAACAATAGAAATGACGATGCTTTTAGAAATGATCCAAAAAACAAACTTTTCAAAGCAGAATACTGTGTTCAGCTACGTCCGTATTTCGGAGGCTACGGTGAAGTACGAAAATTCTTCCATGGAATATTTATTAATAATACTGGTTTGAAATTTGTAACAGATGTTACCGGTAAGCGAAATGGTATTGTTTTCGTACGATTTGTGCGGCCTGATGGTAAAGAGCAAGCACTTAGCCGTTCTGGCATGCTATTGCGTGGTGTACCAGTGGAAGTTTTACATTTAGACGATGAGGAGTTTGAGCGATACGGTGATTCAGAACCTATCAACAACGATGAAAGCCAAGAGTCACGAAATGATCCAGATGTAAGTTCACCACGGCCACAGCAACGTTTCACGTGTGTTATCGTTGATGATTTACCTGAGTTTGCGAAGGAACATGACATTTTAAAGTTGTTTTCTGAATATGCCATATTGTCTGTACACATGCTTCTCAATAAACAATATCGCCCTATAGCGTATGCTCAGTTTGTCAAAGAAGATGATGCTACCAAAGCAATTAATGATAAAAAATCGCATGTTATTGGTGCGAAACCTGTTACTATATCACCAATATCAAAGGAAACATTTGACGATATTCAAAAGCAGTCGAACGGCACTGACCTTGTAATAGATGAAAGTAGTTTTCAATCACAAAATGATACGCATTCCTCCTCGGGACATGAAGGCGATAATTTCCAAGGAAATGGTCCACCAAAATTAATATCAGATTCCGTTCTTCTGACAGGTATGCCGCATAAAACGACTGAACGTGACGTTATTGACTTTTTCTCAGATATTGGCCTTATACCAGTACGTATACATATGCTATTAGGTAAATTCGGACCATCTGGAGAATGCTATTGTGAATTTAATAATCCTGACGAAGCAGTATGCGCTCTTGACAAAAATGGAATGCCTCTAGGAGCTGGAACCGTAAGAGTAGAATTGTTCCCACGAAAAGAAATGGAACGAAATTTAGGCTTAACTCCGATGAATACAGGCCCTGGTGCACGTTTCCAAAATCGTTTTGGATCACGTGGTCATAATATGATGGGTGGTCCGCGGCCACCATTAAACATGATGAATCGTCGTCCACCTAGGCCGACTTCACGTTACGACGGTCCCCTTGATCAAATGGGACCCGCTGGTTGTGTCATCAATATGGAAAATGTGCCATTTAAGGCGGGCGTTAATGAAATTTTAGACTTCTTCGAACAGTTTGAACTTTCCAGTCAAAATGTTTTCCGAAGATTCAATGACAACGGCTCACCAACTGGTGATGCCCGAGTAACGTTTAATTCCCCAGGAGAAGCACATCGCGCTCTTGAAGAATGTAATAAATTAAAAATGAGAGACCGCACAGTTTATTTAAGAATATTATAAATTTAATTTTTTATATTATAATTGATTGTTGAATGAGTTTTTGACTAAATTAAGATAAGGTATATTATTTTCTGATTCTTGTACAAAATAATCATAAGTAATCATGTGTAAATATATTTTTTCTCAATGTATTTATCCACAAGTCATGTTTTAATGAACTATTATGTATATAATATATTATTCCATTAGAAATAATGGTATATAATTCATTAAAGATCTTCGTTAGTATTAATAAATAAAGCACTGCATAATAGCATTATAATTTCAATTCTTCGTTCTCCTGTTATTATAATCAACCCATCAGAATCAGAGGCAGATGGTGACTTATTGGGGCCTGATGCTAATTATATTTCAGAGGCCCCTAGTAACATTTAATTGGGGGGGCGCGGTCGGTTATCTAAGGATGAGGACGAATTCTAAAAAAATAATGTATGTAATTGGTAAGGGAAAAAAAATATCTTAGTAACACACATAGATATCTTAGATACAGCACACCTATGCGTCCAGCTCGCCGTATAAGTAATATATGCGTAGCGAGCAACGAACTTTTTAAATTAATGGATAATTGTTATTAATTATTATGGCCTTTTTTTTGGTTAACAATTTGAAAATATGTTATAGATATAAAAAGTTTTACAATACTTTGTAGATTATTTTGAGATAATAATTAAACATAAAATTACAAAAATAATCCATGAAATAAAAAAATTGTTTAGGCTCATCGTTGCTGAGTTACAGTTAATGTTGTATTTGAACGTAGCCCTGAACAGGCCACGCTCTTCAAACAGTCATAACTCTAGTTTAGAAATACATTTCAACATGTACCTTAAACCAAATTAAAGCTAATTACAGTAACTTAAAAATATCTTTTGGAAAATTTTGCAAAATCAAAACTGATACGAGGAAAATGTTAGCCATAAGAATTATGTATACGTTCAATTTTTTTTCCGTTATGGATGCATTATCTAAAGGATTTTACACTTAATGTATTTTAAAAAAATGATATTTTTTGGCTTTAAGGTTAAATAACTTAGCATTTTAGGTGAATGTTACCAGAGAGAAAAAAGAATATGGCAATAAACTGTGAAAATTGTTCCTTTTTTTATTTTAGATAAAGATAATAGCTTAGGAGATGTGTTGGGAGTTAGCTCTAAAAGATTTTTTCATAAATAATTGACGCATTTAAGATGAATATAGAAAAACAGGCAATCTTTGTACTGTTTGGCCTACCTAACCTTAAAGATGATAAATAGACCTTCAAATTTTTGGATAATTTTTAGCGTTAATTTCAAAGGAGATTTGACCGACATAAGGATCGTATTAGAAAATTACGTTATTGCTGGTTTGGCGGTAAAATCTCACAATATTTTCAATTATATGGAATAATCATATTTTATATACTTTTTTGATATTCACGTACATTTATAAAGTCGTTGGACATCGCATGCATATATTTAATTGTGTAAATATTTTATGCTAATTTTTCCATTGTATCCCTATTATATCGGCCATATTAAGGGTACAATCGCGAATTTTTAAATTCAGACTTCATATTGGTAATTAGCGACATCAAATACATATATTGTACATGCATTTTTTCAATAACTAACTCA
Organism: Leistus spinibarbis; assembly: GCA_933228885.1. Classification (NCBI taxonomy): domain Eukaryota; kingdom Metazoa; phylum Arthropoda; class Insecta; order Coleoptera; family Carabidae; genus Leistus; species Leistus spinibarbis. The sequence continues at coordinate 1,782,778 of OW121799.1, forward strand.
AGGGGGCTCACCAGTCTAGAAATTTCAAGAAATCGATTCTTTTTTTGCATTTTCTTATAGTTATACTTATCAGAAATCACTGTGCCAAAGAATCCCATTTCCTTTTCGAAATATGAGCCTCTAAGGCAGGCGCCGTAAAATGTAGAATTTCGTATTTTTAGCGCGCAGTAGTGTCTTTTTATGTATGTGTATTCATGACGCTGTATAACGTTTGTTTTGAGGATCATACATATATTTTTCTAACTCAGTACAGTTTAATAAATAAGCACTTGTGAGTAGTAAATATAAATATGGTCCAGAAATGGCTGATTAGCTCTAAGTATAAAAATGTCAGTTTTATCAAGTAATAAACGTAACTAAAACTTTAAACGGGTGTTTCTCGAAATGACTTTCTTCGACACCTGTGTCAAGATTACTTTAAATCTAGTCATCCAAATTAGCTAAAATTTTGACCGAATATTTACGACACATTTCTCTATTGACTACACCACAACCAGATTTTTAGCTCGCCGTACAGTAAGTACAAAAGAGCTATAGTGTTTGGTCGTGTGTCTGTAACATGCTCGGATCAGAAAAAAAATCTTAAATAGTTCTTGTAATTTCGCCCTGAATCCAAAAATATATATAACTCATATACTTACTCGCTCGGTCGGTCCGTCGTAAGACCTGAGTTTTTGACCGCAACTCGTCTGAAGGTGCCAGCTATTTTATGTCATTAAAGTTTTTTCAAATTGTGAGCCCATAGGCTTAAAAAAATTATATAAATGTTTGGAAGTATATCAGATATTGATCGCCATCTGTTAGTGAATTATAAAAGTAAGTGACAAACATTTTTTGGTTATATTTTCCAATGTATAAATTATTTGCTTCTGTGTTTTAATGAATAAAATTAGGAAATGTTGATCAAATAATTTTCAATATCCTTGGCTAATCACGAAACGAACGATATTAACGTAACCCAAGTGTGCAATTTTAAATGTGGGGTTATGGAAATTAAAACTGTTATGGTACATGAATAAATAAATCTCGGGATCATAATTGATTAGCACTGTGAGTATAATGTCGATGATCGATGATCCGATTTTATAAGCTACATGCGAATCCATGGCAACGTAAACAACATATTTATAATGTTTCGTAGCATTTTTCTCGCAACTGGTTCATTTTTTGAAGAAATGTTTCAAACAAAAGTTGTGCAAAATATTAATATCTTTCATTATGAATATAACTATTTGTCGTAAGTGTAGCCGTTCTAGTGGTATTGGAGATAGAACAAAAAATGCATAGAGTTTGAATATTCTTTTCAAAAATAGGAGGTGCACATCTAGGGCATATACAAAGCTCGAGATTTCAACGGATATACATGTTTTGACCTTCCCTGAATCGAATGTGACTATTTTCGGCATGACGTCTGTGTGTCTGTGTGTGTGTGTCTGTGAACGCTCTAGGGCCAAAACTGTCGAACGAAAAATTATGAAACTTCAAACTTAAGACTTGTATATACCCTAGATGTGCACCTCCTATTTTTGAAACGAATATTCAAACCGGTAGTTCATGTTTACTCTATACATTTTTTGTTCTATCTCCAATATCACTAGAACGGCTACACTTACGGCAAAAATAGTTATATTCATAATGAAAGATAATAATATTTCGCACAACTTTTGTTTGAAAAGTTTCTTCATAAATTGTACCAGTTATGAGATAACTGCTACGAAAAAACTCAAATATCTTATTTACGTTGCCATGGTGATACCTACACTTGTGACAAATTTTATTATTTTTAAAACGAATCAACCATGAGTTACATCATTTGTTTCTTGTTTATTGAGAACAAACAAGCATTAAATTGACAGTTATCTGTATGAATTAATATTTAAAATATTGATTTCTTATTAGAATAAATTGTATCAGGTAAATTATTATAGAATCAATTTATATTATATATTTGCTGACATAATTAATTAACAATTTCAGAGTTTTACTGTGAAATTTGACTGTTTAAGAGTGAATACGATAAGTGTTTGGGATATATATGTATATTAATATCTATCTATTGAAAACTACGTAAAAGAAAGTTGAGTGCAGGCCACTCCAGATATTTTTTAAGGATACTTAGCAATATATATATATATATATTTATCAATATATGTAAAAAAAAAAAAAAAACTAGAATAGTAATAAAAGAACTGATGATCATTTGTCATTTGTTTTCATTGTCCAATTTATCAAAAAATGATCGTTTATGAAGTTGGTACCCTGATGTTTAAAAATCTGCAAAAGATACTTGATACCAAGTGAATTTAAAATTGCATAAATGGATAATTTGAATTTGCTTTTATGTTTTTTGAAAAGGGAAGATAATATATGGCAATGAAACGTTGTGTTACATTGTAAAGAGTGATAAGTCGATATTATATGAAAGTGCATAAATGACACTATTTTATAAATGATTTGGAATACAAAAAGAAAGTAATTGAAAACAAAACTAAATTCTATAAATTAATTAGTAAGGTTTTGAGGGCCCCTTCGGAGCCCCCAAAGGTCGGGAGCCTGATGCTCCAGCATCATAAACATCCCTATAAATCCGCCACTGCAATTGAATCCTATACAAAAACTGATTCATGTTCAACGAATTCTACATTGTTTCGAAATCTTTTCAAGTGAATTCTTCATGAATGTTATTTTGAAATATGCAAAAGCAATATATTAACTTGAACTTTGAAAGACATTCAAACAAAATTTCCTTTATAATTTGAAACAGCGATGTAGAAATATCAACAAACGTGCATGTCTTCCTTCTCTCTAAGCAATGAACTTAATTAGCGTAGGGGTCTGGGGCAAAACATTCTTGTCTAACATATGTTAAGCACGCAAAGTGAAACGTGACTGACTAATCGAATGTGATTAATAGTTGTAGTGTATGTCATATGTGAAACAGATACTTGCTAGTTGCTTTTGCTACAGTATTGTGGAAAGGAAGTATACATGAGTATGAGTATCCTTAAAATAACCCATTTGTTACAAAGACAAAAATTGACAGTTTTAGATGCTTAGAATGTTTCTGTAATCTACACAACTAGCCATTTATCAACTTGTAACAGATGGAATATCTTTAAATCATTACTTGTCACGATTTGTTGATTTTTATTTTCCCGGTACTATACATTTACTACAGGATTAATTACTGATTCTAAAATCTATACAAAAGGCGTCAAGGTAAAAGAAAATTGTAATTTATTTCTTAATTCTCATGTAGCCTACAGTTTATAAATCATTTGTATGCATTTGTGGTATATATGTAGGAAGAATTTCGATTTTAGAATACTTATATTGTCAATTACTAGTTAACATATTAGATGTTTAGCCGTGAGAGCATATTTTTGATGCAATATTAGCTTTTTTTGACCTAATTAAAACACAACTGTCGTTAGGCAAATTTATGGAACTGTGCTACATGATTTGAGTGTCTCTAATTATTATTGAATATTTTCGTTGTAATGTCTGTGAAAGTATTTGTATGCTCCAACTCGAATACTATTTTACAGTAAATTGTCATCTTTATAATTAGTACAAAATCTAAACCAGAAATATCATTTTACTCCTGTACAATTTCTCCATCTCAGGCGCGGTAAAAATTAATTATAACGAGCATAGGTGCAGGCACTGATACCTTTAGCTGATCGTATTATTTATGCAGTGGATTTTTTTATTTATGATTTATAACCACTGAATTTTGAAAAGATTTAATGTACAAGATAATAACATTGATATTGATTGATTGCAATTATAGCTAATCATTTAATGCCATCGCTACAGTATTTCTAATTTAAGAATAATTATTTTAAATAATTCTTTTCTTTTCTGGGAAAAAGGTAACGACCAGGGATTCATTACTTCTTTTAACAGATAACTTCTTCATTCAGGTGTAATAAGAGACTAAAATCAAAATGATTCGCACGTCACTTTTTTCGTAATGACATTTTTCTATTTCGTGATTTCATATTGTTTAGAGATTTTAATATAAATCACTTATATGAACAGTAGACACATTTTTTACTAACCTGTACTTTTTACTCGTACGATAGTACAAGACAGCTATAGTGTTTGGTCATGTGTAACATTCTCGGTTCAAAAACAAGATTTGGTACGCGTAAAACGCCCCAACGCGTAGGACTCGCCCTTAGGTAAAATATGCGTTGCGAGCAGTGGTTTTTAATTATTATGGCCTCTTGGTTAACAATTTGAAAATATGTTATAGGTGTAAAAAGCCTTACATTTAATTTTAGATTATATTGATAAAAAAAAAAAAAATTTAGTTCATACTTTAAAATTCAAAATTATAATATTTAATAATTTTTTCGGGCTTTGGATTAACAAAATGAAAAAATCTTGTAGATATAAAATATCTTAGAATTTTTAGTAAAAATTTTAAGTGTATTAATTATTTTTATAAGGGCAGTATTAAGGGGGGCTCTAAATTTTGGGGCCCTATAACTCGGGAAGTATACGGGCGATTGGATTTAAACTGCGAGCGGATTTAAATGGGATGCCAAATAATATGTGTACCAAATTTAGATTATATTGATAAAAAAATAATTTAGTGCATATTTTAAAATTCAAAATTATAATATTTAATAATTTTTTTCGGGTTTTGGGTTAACAAAATGAAATAATCTTGTAGACAAAAAATATCTTAGAATTTTGAAGTGTTTCAATTAGTTTTATAAGAGCAGTATGAAGGGGGGCTCCAAATTTTGGGGCCCTATAACTCGGGAAGTATACGGGCTATTAGATTTAAACTGCGAGCGGATTCAAATGGGATGCCAAATAATATGTGTACCAAATTTGGAGTGAATCGCTCCGGTACCTTCAGAGGAGTAGAGGGAACAAATTTGGTCTTACGAGCGAACGACGACTAACATCCAAGTATATAAGTTACATTTTCGGAATCAGAACGACGAGACGAACACTTTTTCGTAATGAAATTTTTTGATCCGAGAATGCTACAGACACACGACCGAATGCTTTAGCCTCTTCGGTACTACGTACGGCGAGCTAAAAAATTAACTAAAAGTGTTTGTCTCGTCTCACTAATTACGAAAACGTATATAACTTATATTATTAGATTATGTTGCTCGTTCGTTCGTAAGACCAACTTTGTGGACGTATCTCCTCTGAAGGTACCGTGCCGATATTAATAAAATTTGATATACATATCATTTCCACCCACGCCCAATCATAATAAATACAATAAAGAAAGCGATAGCAATTGTTAGAGTACAAAATTTAATGTTGCAATCATCCAACAACCAATCAACAGCATTTTAAATTTCAATATTATTATTATTAATAATTTTTAGATAAAAAACACATAATGGAATTATGTTTTATTAGTATGAGAAAAAATTACACCTGTACTTATACACAGATAATCTGATGTAAAATAATTTTAAAATTTTAACGATTTTTTATACTCAATTTGGAAAAACTTTGTCGGTATAAAATATCTTAGAATTTTTAGTGGTAAATTCTAAAAAAATTAAAAGTTTACTAAGGGCAGTATTTAGGAGGGCCTGCAAATTTTGGGGCCTATAACTCCAGACCTATACAGACGATTGGATTTAAAATGAGACAGGAACTTCACACAATTATATGTACGAGATCAAATTTCAGTAAAATCGGCCCGGTACGCAAGATAAATACATCAAAGTATATGAGTTACTAGCTTTCCGCCCGTGACTGTCCTCGTGGATCTCGAAATAAATAGAAATTGAAAACGGAAAAGTAATAGATAGAAATTAGTGAGGTCATTTTGGCCTTACACCTTTTTGTAAACTAAGTTTGTGGTGTTACCTTTTGGGGCTAAGATGAACAAACTACTGGCGAAGCTCACCCTAGAACATTAATCCCTTAACGGGTTAGGTACCTCTGGCGAGTCAAAATATAGGACTTTTTTTTAATTTTCTTTTAAGGATACAAATAAAGCGATGAAAATGAGGTTTAGAGGGTCAATTAAACACATATTGAGGTACAACAATAAAATAGATATTTAAAAAAATATATATAAAATGGCGGTTCAGTGGCCGGTATAGTCACTTTTTTCTTTAGGTCCAAATCGGGCGAATAGGGCAAATACAATTTTATTTTCCACATTAGTTTTGCTATAGAAGTACACACGATTATTGTAATACTAGAGGCACCCGTGGGCACCGTGTGCCCATATGGTATACAGAATATAGGTCAGTTTTGACGGGTGGAGAATTTTCTTGTAAATCATATAAAAGTAAGATTACCCTTACACGGTTTTCCTTCAGTTTGTTTAGCAAATCTAAAAGAAATTAAATATTAATAATTTGATATATTTTTCCAACCAATCAGGTGTCTAAACATGTTTGAATTAACTCTTCAAGAATTTGTTTATTATATAATTTATAAATTTATTTACTGCATTTATTTGTAGTTAAATATAATGAACAATGCACATTTAATATTATTGAATAATTTGATGCATGGTTTTTTATTTCATAATTTGTCTATTGCTTTTATTAAATGTTGTACCTGCGGTATTATTGCGAACTGAATAATACAAACAATATTTTGAACATTTGTACACGTGCATTAAAACAGTCTCCATGCATGTATTATTACACAAACATCGGGATTATAAATTTACTTACGGTTTCTGTTTTCTAATTGAATCGATTATTCAAAACATATGTGTATTACAAACCTTTTTACACAACACTTTGAATGATTTGACATTTGATTCGTTATTATTTTCGAATCAAATAATCAGGCTAGATTCTGAATTTTGCAGTGCCACGCCAGTATTAAAAGTGATAATGGGTCCTATGCTAAAACACAATGGCACAATGTACACAACACGATATGCATTTTGAAGATTCGGAATATATTTGAAATTGACATTTGAATTATTCTGACGTATAACCTTTTATTTTTACGTAGGGCAGATTACTTGATTAGAAATTTATTCATTGCTGTTGTGTAGTCTTTTATTTCAGTATAAACTATTTGATATTATATACAATATTCTTAACTGTCGCCATGGCATGGTGGCTAAGACTCTCGCCTCTTACCCTGGAGGACGTGAGTTCGATCCCCGTTTATGTCAATTTACACACAGTTACAAACTTACACACTCACATACAAACATTTCTGGGTTATTATATTAATGATAAACATTTTCCACAAAATGGTAGCTATATGAAAAAAAAAATTGTTCTTTTTTGGCCGAAAAGTAATCTAAATTTGTTCAACGAATGTAATTCTAAATACATCTAAAACTACGAAACTACTTGTCTATAAGCCGGTTATGCACCTTCTATTTTTAAAAACATTATCTTTGCCGGAAGCAACAGTTTACTCCTGCTATCGTTCCAATATGACGGAAACGGAATGAGGAAGAGATATAGGAATTCTTATACAACTAAAGATATTCATATTTTTAGCAACTTTTATTTAAAATATTTTTAAAACTGTATTATTTACCAAACAATCGTCTTTGAAAAGAGATATATCACATTTATGTTTCCCTAGTTACCACACATATTGAAATTGTTCACGGTAAACTAGCATGAATTAAAAACCAAATAAAGCAATATTATATTAAATATATAGTGGAAGTATAGGAAAGTCGAGTGAAGGCCACTCCAGCTGTATACACAGTACTAAGTAAATCTTATAATCATGAAAAATTTCAAACTCGACATTTCAACGGAAATACATGTTTTGACCCTTCCTGAATCAAATGTGACTATATTCGAAATGACGTCTTGTATATGTCTGTCTGTCTGTCTGTGAACGCTTTAGAGTCTAGAGACAAAGCTTTTGAACCTAAAATTGTGAAACTTCAAACTTATATGATCTAGATGTGCACCTCATATTGTTGGAAAGAATATTCAAACCGAAAGTGCATGTTTATTCTATGCTATTTTTGTCCTATCTCCAATATCACCAGAACGGCTGCACTTATGGCAAAAATAGTAAAGTTCATAATGAATGATATGAATATTTCGCACAACTATTGTTTGAAAATTTTCTTTGAAAAATGTACCAGTTACGAGAAAACTGCTACGGAAAACTCTTATTTATTTGTCATAGATTAATAATAAATTTATATTTATTATTATTTATATAGAAACAAAATAGAAAAGAAATAATTTATATCATTTTCCACCGGTTAACACAAATAGATATTGAATAACAGTACGTATTAAATATTATATATATATATATATATATATATATATATATATATATATATATATATATATATATATATATATATATATATATATATATATATATATATATATATATATATATATATATATATATATATATATATATATATATATATATTGTTAAGATGAATATTGAAGAAACAATTTATATTTTTTATTGAAGAAACAGTATTTAATTATGTAATAATAATAAGCTAAATGGTTCAATTTACGTATTTGTTGGTTTGACTGTTTACTTGGGATATATGTATATGTCTAGTGAATATTATGTAGATTAAAAAAAAGTCGAGTACAGGCCACTTCCCATTTTTTTAAATGTAAGAAAATAATATTATAAATACCGTATTATGTCTACAGCTATCAATCATTATACATATGTATGTACGTAGAACGTAGAATTTATTCCAGTGTAGTGTAGCAATAGCAATAGCAACACACACTACTGATACAATATACGATTCGTCATGGTCGTGCAAACCGTACAGATTTGTTAAAAGCTTACTCAGAACTTTTGCTTTTTTATTACCAACAACCGATTTTGTTCCCAAGGTTCATTTGACACTACAATACGTGCTCTGCTGACATTGTGCAAAAATAAACATAAACCAGTATTTCGTTCTTAGACGCACGCACGGTTAGTAAAAACTTGATCATTCGATTATATACATATGTTACAAGCGATGTTGAATTCTTTATTTGTCCATTGTTCTCGAAGGCAAACGGGAATCTAACTAAACCATATGGATGTTGAAATGCTAAGAACTTCTCACAAAATCAAAAACCGGTTTGCGGTCACTATTTCATTTGTTTTTTCTCGTTCTATTCTAAAACCTATACCCTTTTATAGTAACAATACCTTTTTAATTGCCACGAAGAATTTTTATGTAATTGTTTACAATCGTTATTCCGCTATAAAACAAATTTAATCATCACCTTTATTTAACGTGTTTTTAAATTTATATGGTTAGTAAATCGTTTCTGTATTAATTAAACCAGTTATTTGAAAATATGAAGCTAGTTTTATTTTATTTTTTATTTATGAACACAAGAACGACTATTTTATGTTAATATTTCTCAAAGAGGCTCTGTTATAGTGTAATTTGCAGGGTAAATGCAGTATGCGTTTCATTTACACTGGCGGACATCAGGAATAATGTAATTAACATATAAAGAGATAGATATAAAGACATTACAAAGTTATCATTGCTAATGTTAGCACTCAAGGTTGAGAGTATCACATTATTTTTACTTTCTTTTGGATCACCAAAAAAATCTACCACGAGATTTTAATGGAAATATCCATTTTGACCTTTCCTGAATCGACTGTGATTATTATTATTCGGAGTGCCGTCTCTGTGTGTGTGTGTGTGTGTGTGAACGCTCTAGAGCCGAAATTGTGAAACTTCAAACTTAAGACTTGTATATGGTCTTGAAATGAATATTCAAACCGGAAATGCATGTTTACAGTATGCATTTTTTGTTCTATTTCCAATATCACTAGAATGGCTGCACTTATGGCAAAAATAGCTATGTTCATAATGAAAGATATTCATATTTCGCACAAGTTTTGTTTGAAAAGTTTCTTTAAAAAATGTACCAGTTACGAGAAAATTGCCATGGATAATCTTTATATTCTTATTTACATTGTCATGGAAATACATATATGTTATCCTGTTACTTATGCCTGATACAATTTGACAAATTAATAAAATGTAAATAATATATGTCATATTGCGCTGTTTAACACAAATTGATCGCCTGAAATGGTGATTTTTAAAGAATTAACATTTATGTTTCATATTGAAGAAACAATATTTGATAACATAATAAAATAATAAGCTAATTGGTACAATTTCAGGGTATTACTAAGTGGAGTATTGGTATTTATTGACAGTTTGATTCGAATATATGTTTCTAATGAAAACTACGTAAAAGAAAGTTCTGTATTGGCCACAAGCAATTTTTTATATTGACCGAACAAGTCATGCTAGTGGTGTTTTGATTATTATTTATCTCTTATTAATTTCAAACAAGTTTTAAATCGCTATCTATATACGTATAGCACACCTCAATTAGAAGATATTTTTAGTTTTAACTTATAATACATGAATAGATAAAATGATTGATATTTAATTATTATTATCGATAAGTTTCGAAAATTGGCGATATATCGATACGTGTTATAGGCATTATTGTTCATACACACTTTTAGACTAAACAAGCGTAACCACAACGCAACTATGCGTTCAGCTCGTCTTATAAGCAATATTTGCGATGCGCGGTTTTTAGATTAAAAAATAATTGTTTTTAATTATAATTGTAATTTTAATATAATTATAATAATATAATTTACAATTTTTTGTAAATTATTTTGAAATGATTTTTTGGGCATATTTGAAAAATTAAGAATTAAAATATAAAAAGTTATAAAATATCTTAGAATTTCTTGTAAAAATTTAAGTGTGTGGCTGTATTAAGGGGGGCTCTATAACTACGGAAGCATACGTTCGATTGGATTTTAACTTAGCACGGATTCAAATGGGATGGCGAATTTGGTTCTAATCGCTCCGGTACCATCTGAGAAGTAGAGGGCACAAATTTGGTCTTACGAGCGACGACTAACATCCAAGTTAGTATATATTTTTGAATTCAGGGCGACGAGATAAACACTTTTTGTTAATGATTTTTTTTTGAACCGAAAATACTACAGACACACGACCGATTGCTTTATTTCTTTTGTACTTCCTACTGTGAGTTAAAAAGTGCTCACTTCATTTCCGCCCGCGAATTATGAAATTATTCCCGCTCAACGCGTGAGCTGCGTTACTATGTTTATGTAGGCGATTGAAGACGCCTGCTTGGTTTGCACGTAATTTTCTTAGCATTCTCTGATCAAAAAATATCCTTAACCAAAAGTGTTTGTCTCGTCGCCCTGATTCTAAAAATATATACTTACTTGGATGTTAGACGTCGCTCGTAAGACCAAATTTGTGCCCTCTACTTCTCAGAAGGTACCGGAGCAATTTACACCAAATTTGCTACACATATTATTTGGCATTCCATTTGAATCCGCTCGCAGTTCAAATTAATTCGCCCGTATACATCCCGAGTTATAAGGCTCCAAAATGTACATCCACCCTTAATACTGCCCTTATAAAAATAATTAAAACACGCAAAAATTCTACTAATAATTCTAAGATATTTTATGTCTACAATATTTTTTTATATTGTTAACCCAAAGGCTGTAAAAAATTTTATAATTTATAATTTTAAAATATGTACTAAATATTTTTTATCATAGTAATGTACAAAAAGAAAATATAAGACTTTATATATCAATAACATTTTTTCGAATTGTTAACCAAAGGCCATAATGCATATATTTATTACTCATAAGGCGAGCTGGACACATTGGTGCGTTGTACGTACCGAATCTTGTTTCTCTGTGTAGCTGACGCTGACCCATATCTATATCAGGATGTCTGTTTATATTGTGTTACTGGTAAGTCATTCAATTGGGTTAATATAAATATCAAAGTACCGATTCTTGCTACTCCCTTAATTGGAGACAACGTGCTGATATTTATTTATTTATTTATAAAGCTATAACCACGATCAACCAACCAATATCTATCACATTTTTAATATGAATGGGATCAATCACCTTTCTACATCCAACATCCAACAATAAAAAGGAAACACATTTCTGTTTCTTATATAATTTTGTTTATAATTTATTTTGTATCGTTTGTATATTTATCAGAAAACATAACACATGTATAACCAACTCTGCATACCAAACAGATGTAAACTATAACGTGCTGATCCACACCACATACATATATATCGTTCCATTTAATTTGCAGACCCAAATACCAGACACTACAAAAATACTAATATTGTTGACTTAAACATAAATTCATTAGGTTTCATTGTAACCAATTGGTTCAAACCTC